>WNWK01016526.1:0-44688 GCA_009830355.1 Cherax destructor
TGGTTTGTCATTTTGATATTGTTGTTTCGAATTTAGGTGCCTGTTACTGTTTACGGCATATTTGTCATGTTTTGTAATAATGGTTTAATAAAATATAAAAAAAAAAAAAAAAATAAAAAAAAAAAAACTTCTGCTGAACACTAACACTACATTTTTAAATCTACCCCATACATCTTCGACCCCATTGCCTACACTCTCACTAGCCCATCTATCCTCCAATAGTTGTTTATATCTTACCCTGTATTAACTAATTGTTAAATTCTTAAATATTTTGAACTACCTCAATTTTATAAACATAGTTAATCACTACAATTATCTAACCTTAATACCAGTATAATTATTGTGTCACTATAGAGTAAGATCTAGTATAAGACTGCCTGAAATGCCTAGGCATACTATTGGCCTTCTTGTAATAATTATTTCATAAAATGTACAAATACGTACCATAAAATATGTAAACCCCATTTGTAATACTATCAGAAATAAAGTTGAATTGAATTGAATTGACCTAAACCTACTCACTATACAAAACATTCACTTGTACTATTGTGCAACCTACGTTTACAGAACAGTCAATTCTAATATAAATCCCTACCTGAAATGCTTTCTTGACACTTGCAATAGGACTCAGACACAACACAAGGCCCAAAAGCCTCTGACATTCCCCATGTAAGGCTAAATCTTTTCAAAAACTCATTATACATAAAAGGGCCCAAACTCTGGAACTCTCTGCCAGAAATCTCCAGAACCACTGGCTCAGCATTTTTAAAACTACAGTTAAAAAACACCTTACAGTATTTCCTTAACCTATCCCAGTCCATAATTACATATGTAAAAACTATATGGTACATGCATTTGCTCAATATCATGAACATAGGTAAAACTTTTTCATCAATATAATGAATATATAGTATACTTGCTCTCAATATCTGTATTCATCTCAAATGTTAACCACTCCATTGTATCCGCCTAAGGTTAATTAATAATAAAAAATGTACGTCTTCTCTACAAGACTTATTAAAGCCATATTGCATGACCTAATAGAATACTCAAAGTTTCTTGTATTCATTGTAACTTATCTAATGACCTGTTATTGCCTTATTAATCTTAAGTTAATTTTAAATTTGCCAAAAACGCTCTGCATATAAAGGGGTTTTTGGCATGTACACCTAACTATTATATGTACTACTTTGTACATAGATGTACCTATTATGTCAAAATAAAATATAATATATTACATTATTATTATTATAAAATCCTCACACACACACACACTATTGACAAACTAACCTTAACCTCTGATAAGTTCTGAGTGTTTTTCTACTGCCAGAGCCCAGCCAGGGGTCAGGCTCGTCTGGTGCTTGCCTGCTCCACCAGGATTTTACTGCTGGTGGTCCACTGACCCACTTCATCACAACCTGGTTTATCTGGCACCGGGTGAAGATACTTCTCCAGTTTCCTCTTGAAGACTTCTACACTTGTTTCAGCAGTATTTTTGGTTACATTTTGAAACAGTCTTGGTCCTCACATGTTGATACAGCAACACACAATATTCAACAGTCTGGCAACACCACAAACAATATTTACTAATTTTACACTAATACTTCTTTTTCTGTAAACAATATAATGTAATTTACATGAATTAATACAATGGTAGGCACAAAAGATGGCCACAAATTATGTAATGCATTTTGACCAGCTAATTGTAAGCCATGTTACTTAATATACATAATATTAAATGAGAATTCTTATGCAGTTAACTACAATAAGACAGCTAATGACAAATGGTGCATCACAAAAGAGACGTATTATTTCGAACTACATACTAATTCAAAGATCCTCAGTTTTTATAGAGTGATTGAATCTAGAAATGTTGAAGATACAGTAACTTACTTTAGATTACAATATAAATTAAATGGGACAATATATGTTACCAAGTATGTATGGGTGTTGAAGGAAGAACAGGGACATAAATGGATGAAAGCTGGTTTTGCTAGACAAACATATTGCTGTCTCAATTATGCTAAGGAGATGGTGTTTTTAACAACAGCTTTGAACTGGTTGGCAGATAGAGAATGTTTCAATGCTTCAGATGAAGTTCCAGATCTCAGGGCCTTTTATGAGCATTGAGTTTTCACACAGGTTGAGTTGAACATGTGCGGGGAAGTCAGCTTTTTGTGTCTTGTTGCGCCTATTATAAAGAAAAGTTTCAGAGAAAGGCTTATATTGAAAATGACTGTCCTATATGTATACTGTAGGCACAGTAGTATGAGTGCGTATTTTATTTATTAAACAAGTTCAATTTTTGGGGGTGTGTGTGTTGTGATAAAAACACAGGCCTCATTTCTAGGCTTTATTGAACACAAAATCCATGGTACATGTCTGCAACAGAAGAAAATACATCTAATGACTGCTGCTGCAGGACAGGTGATGTAAGGTGCATATGTCCTCAGAAAAGCTATAGCTACTGGCGACATATTTAAGCTTACCATGTAATCTGCATCACGAATGTATTTGTGTAAGAGCGAGACCACACGCCATGCTGGGCCATCGCCGTACTGTTTGTTGTTATTGTTAGGGGCCCCCTGAGGTGGTGCCGTATTGTGTCCTGCTGCGGCTCTCCACAAGAGCGGTATCACTACAATCTCCCCCTTCTAAAATATCAGATACAGTAATCCTCCAAACGGTTAGGTGGGTGACGTGTACGTCCAGACCTTCGTAGCCCTTGAGCCTCTTCACCGGGTTCGGTATTTTCTAGCGGGGTTTGACTATCTACTGGAGCGGCATCCTCTATTTCAATAGGGGTAGCCTGAAAAGGCTTCCTGGAGAAACCGAAGCATCTTTCGCAACATCTATTGGTGTATCTTGAGATTCCGCACTAACATTGGTTTCAACTGGGGCTAAGTGTCTTGTAGATACAGTAGTCTCTTCACCATTTTGGTAGCGAATGTGGGCATAATGCGGATTAGCTTGTAGGAGCTCTACCTCTTCCACTAAAGGATCCGTCTTGTTCATCCTACGGTGACTCTTCAGGAGAATGGGTCCAGGGTGACATAACCAGGTGGGCATGGAGGCTCCCGTAGAGGAACGACGTGAATAGTTGAAGAGTCTCTCATGAGGGGTAGCATTAGTAGCTGTGCACAGCAATGATCTAATAGAGTGAAGGGCATCAGGTAAGACAGTCTGCCAGTGTTGAACAGGTAGATTGCGAGATTTCAGTGTCATTGTAACTGACTTCCATATAGTACCATTGAACCGCTCCACTTGACCATTGCCTTGAGGGTTGTAGCTTGTTGTTCTGCTGCAAGCAATCCCTTTGTTAGCCAAAAACTCATGAAGTTCATTACTCATGAACGAGGATCCCCTGTCTGAATGGATATAGGCCGGCATACCAAAAATAGCGAATAACTGGGAAAGACAACTGATGACAGTTGAAGCAGTCATATTTGCACAGGGAACACAAAAGGAAACATACAATATTCATCTACTATGTTAGGGAAATACATATTCTGGTTTATGCTTGGTAGAGGTCCTTTGAAATCTATATTCAGTCTCTCGAAAGGCTGGGTGGCTTTTATGAGATGAGTTTTCTCTGGCTGGTGAAAGTTTGGCTTGCACTCTGCACATACTCTGCATGATCTGATCACTTGTCGCACCTCTTCCACTGAGTAGGGCATATTCTTAGATTTAACAAAATGATACAGGCGTGTAACTCCTGGGTGACACAAGGCCTTGTGGAGCTCTGAGAGTGATTGCAAATCATGACATGCTGCTCCACAGTGGGACCTAGAGAATGCATCAGGTGAAATGTTTTCTTCACCCGGTCGATACAGAATATCAAAGTTATAACACGATAGTTCCATCCTCCAGCGTAATATCTTGTCATTCTTGATCTTACTTTTGTGCTTCTTGTCAAACATATACATCACGGACCGTTGGTCAGTCCTTACAGTGAAATGTCTGCCTGTTAAATAATGCCTCCAGTGGCGAACTGCTTCTATGATGGCCTGGGCTTCCTTTTCTACAGCAGCATAGCACTTCTCTGATCCTTGAAAAGTTCTTGAAAAGAAAGCAACGGGACGTCCTGCCTGAGATAGGACTGCAGCAATGGCAACTTCAGATGCATCCGTTTCCACCTCGAATGGTAGGGACTCATCAATGGCCTGAACTACTGAGTTTTCAATATCCTGTTTGAGAGTATAGAAAGCAGTTTCTGCTTCCTTTGTCACAGGAAATATCGTGGTAGCACTCAGTGGGCGAACTTTACTTGAATAGTTGTAGATCCACTGTGAGTAATAAGCAAAAAGACCAAGAGTTCTTTGGAGTGACTTTTTGTCTTGGGGCATTGGAAGTTCCCGTAGAGGTCGAAGTCTTTCAGGGTCTGGGGATATTGCACCTCCTTCCACCACATAACCAAGGATGTTAAGCCTTTTAGTGGAAAAAGTGCACTTTTCTTCATTGTAACTGATATTTTTCTTCTTGGCAGCTTCCAAAAACTTATCAAGGTTTGCATCATGTTCCTCCTGGGTCTTGCCACAAATGGTAACATTATCTAAATATGCATAAGTTCCCATAAGTTGCTCTTCCTGAATGAGTGAATCCATAATTCGTTGGAAACAGGCTACCCCATTGGTAACCCCAAAAGGGACTCTGGTAAACTGATAGAGGCCGTCACTAGCCTGAAACGCTGTGTATGGTTTATCTTCATTCCTTATAGGGACTTGATGATAGGCACTTCGTAGATCAATTGTGCTAAACACATAGTACTGAGCAATTTTGTTCACTGTATCATCAATTCGAGGTAGAGGGTACCCATCAAGAAGTGTAAATTTGTTGATTGTCTCAGAATAGTCGATAGCCAGCCTCCGTTTCCTATAATCATCCTTGACAACAACGACCTGTGCACGCCACGGAGAATTACTTGGTTCTATAATACCCTCCTTCAGCAGCCTCTGAGTTTCTTTCTCAATGAACATCCTATCTTCATAAGAATAGCGGCGTGACTTAGCTGATATAGGATGACAATCCGCAGTAAGATTCGCAAACAGCTTTGGTGGGTCTACCCTTAAAGTGCTAAGACCACAGACAACGAGAGGAGGCAGTTCACCTCCATATGTTAAGGTAACACTACCATGACGCTTCTGAAAGTCCTGACCAAGGATCACATCAGAGCACAGTTGTGGCAGAACAGCTAAATGTACATCTTGATAATCCCTGTCATTAACTCTAAGGTTTACCTTACAAAACCCTAACGTCTGAATAGAGAGAGATGTTGATGCCATGGAAACGGTACCTGATGAGTGATGTACCGTCAAGGAGTGGCGTTTAACTACGTCAAGGTTGATGAAACTCTCTGAGCTGCCACTGTCAATCAGACCATCTACTTCTGTTCCTTTGATGAACACTTTCACAACTGCCTTTGACAGTGAATTTGGAGCAGCCGCAGAAGTCACTGTTGCTAGAGTCGCCTGGTCGGAATGCATAGAAGCACTAGCTCTTGTTGATGTATTAGCACGACATACTTTAGCAAAGTGACCTTTCTTATGGCATTGATGGCACATTGCTTCACGAGCCGGACACTTTGGACGTGGATGTCTTGAAAAACCACAAAGAAACACTTTGTGCCTGCAGCTGCTGTCACTGAAGCAGGTTCCACGGTAACCTCATTAAAAGAGTCTTGGTCGGGAGTTACAGCACTTACCACTCGAGAAGGCTGGGTAGTACTGTACACTTCAGAATTCTTCTGAGCTGAATCTAATGATCTTGCCTGGTCAAGGGTAGTGGCTAAGTCCAGAGTTTTATTCTCCAATAAACGCTGCCTTATTATTGGTGATTGCAGGCCACTGATAAAAGCATCCCTGATGGACTCTTCACAATACTGAGAAGCTGTCACCGCTCGGAAGTTACAGTCCTTACCTAATATTTTCAATGCTTGAAAGTATTCCTCTAAGGATTCACCAATCTGCTGGCGGCGAGTTGCAAGACGATATCGTGCAAAGATTTCATTTGTGGGCTTAATATACTGAGACTTGAGGGCATTGATAGCATCTTCATAGGTATTACACTCAGAAATAACCTCATAGATTTTAGGTGACACAAAGTTGATGAGCAGGCTTAGTTTATCTAGATCTTCCTGAGGAAAGGCTCTCAAGAAGTTTTCGAAAGTCTTAAACCAGTGCTTCCATTCCTGAGCAGCCGTTGATACACTGGGGTCAGAGTCTAGCCTCTCAGGTTTCAGTAAACGCTCCATTTTGCTGTGTAGTCTAGCTCAGAATCGCCACCAGGTAGCCCAGGATATTTGTGTTCAATAAATTGTTGTGATAAAAACACAGGCCTCATTTCTAGGCTTTATTGAACACAAAATCCATGGTACATGTCTGCAACAGAAGAAAATACATCTAATGACTGCTGCTGCAGGACAGGTGATGTAAGGTGCATATGTCCTCAGAAAAGCTATAGCTACTGGCGACATATTTAAGCTTACCATGTAATCTGCATCACGAATGTATTTGTGTAAGAGCGAGACCACACGCCATGCTGGGCCATCGCCGTACTGTTTGTTGTTATTGTTAGGGGCCCCCTGAGGTGGTGCCGTATTGTGTCCTGCTGCGGCTCTCCACAAGAGCGGTATCACTACAGTGTGTTAGTAATGATTTTAGGTCATGTTATAGATTCCCACATCTAATTCAGTCCCTATGCTTCTACAATACTGTATAACACAAATATTGGGGTAGGGCTCTAATCTGACAACTCATAACATGAGCTTAACTCTGGGGTGCCAGACAAGCCAGGCTCAAGCCAATCAAAATTTCCAATAACCTCACAACACTTTTTTGTTTTAACACTGCCCATCTCCCACTGAGGTAGGATGACCATTAAGCTAAACATTTTCAAAATCACTCACTATTACTGTCTTGCAAGAAGTATGCAAGATGACCCTCTAAACTGTATTATCCCCACACATCCTTCAGAGTGCAGGCACTGTACTTCCCACTTCAGGACTCAAGTCCGGATAACTGCTTTCCCTGAATTGCTTTGTAAATGTTCCCTTGCTCACACTCCAACAACACATCAAATCATCATAATCACTAACCCCTAAATTCTTTCTTTCAACCAGCATGCCACCATGAAGCTCTCCTATACAACTGCAGATGCCCCTTACTCTCCTTCCACCAGTCCTACATTCTTTGGGTCTTTGATAGAATATAAATGTCATTTTAATGCAATATGGCTTTCTGCTGAATCAGGTGGATCATTAAAAAACTTTCAAATACTAATAAATTCTTATTCATAAATCAAGCATTTAGACTAACTTGATCTTAGGATATTAAATAAAAAAATTGAGGTTTGTAAATATATAAGGGGGATTACAAACAGACCCCTGACTGTCTTCAAGGTACTGGACAGGCACCAAAAGTCAGTACCTGACCAGCCGGGCTGTGGTTAGTATGTCAACTTACATGCGACCAGCAGTAACAGCCTGGTTGATCAGGCTCTGATCCACCACAAGGCCTGGTCACAGACCGGGCCACGGTGAATACACAATATTCTTTTATACTCATACATAATAACTTTACTTAAGAATCCTAATAAATACATGTAAACCCAACACCAGAATGTCACATTCTTCAGCTTTACCAAGTTATCTTATGTTATCATTACATGAGTATGCATGACCATAACATCTGTGAGCCCTTGTAACTTTTACACACATTTATAGTATTTTTTGCCAAAACTTTTATACAAATAGCTAAATAATACTAATACACAATGTAAGTACATCACATATTATGCCAGTCAATTGTGTTCATTATTCTGTGTTATACGGATGAAGTTCAAAAAATTCTTACTTGTCTTATGTGTTGTTGCCCTTCAAGATATGTTCAGTCAACAAGTTAGCAGGTTACTTCTCCTGTCAGTGACTTCATCAGTAGTGATGTATAGTGACTAGTAGGTTGATGTCTGATGTCACTGCAGTTGCTTGTGGTAATCAACAGTGTTACTCTTGACTCTGCCGAGTGATGTACTGTGTTATTGATGGTATTTAGGGAATCACCATTACATAGGTTCTAAGTTTCTTTTTTAAGACATTACATAATGTTAGGTAAATGGACACAGTTGTAACTAATGTAACATTTTATTGTAGCAACACTTGGCTCCTGGAGAGGTCAACATTGCCACAATGTTACAACTGTGTCCATTTACTTAACATTTTGTCAGTAATTCTACAATTATTACTAACATTACATAAGTTTGGGCTGATGACAATTGTCTTACATACTAATGAAGAAATTTACTTAAATAACCATTCAAATTCAAAATTCAAATTCTTTATTTCTGGTAATATACAAGGTGGGGTGTACTTATAATTATACATTTTATGAAGGTGGGGTGTACTTATAATTATACATTTTATGAAGTAGATATTACAAGATGGCCAATAATATCCCTAGGTATGCCTAGGCTTTTCAGGCAGTCTTATGATAGGTCTTACTCAAACATTTAAGCATTTAACAATTAGTTTAAGAATTTAACAATTAGTTTATATATTAATGGTAAAGGTGATGTATTGGCATAATACAGTTTCTAAATTGGAGTGTCTTAGGCAAACTTATGACTAGCTTAATTATTATTATAATCAAATAGAAGCGCTAAACCAATGACTAGCTTAAGAATTATGAAGCAACAGTTGTATTAGAATTTTGGTTAGTCCTGTGCAAATTAAGGGGAATCACAGATATCAATAAGTGTATTTTGCTGTGGATATGTGCAAGATAAAGTAGTTTTCATGTGTTTAGCTACCGGTTGGGTGCGTGAGTGAGATAAGATGTTTTTTAACGGTGCTTTTGAAAATGGAGGTTGTGTCTGCAGTTCTAGAGTTTTCAGGCAGGGAGTTCCAGATTTTAGGCCCTTTTATGCGCATTGAATTTTTGTATAGATTTAGTCGGACACGGGGAATGTCAAAGAGATGTTTATGTCTGGTATTATGTCTATGGGTCCTGTCACAACTGTCAAGAAAGTGTTTTAGCTCAGGGTTAAAGTTGGAATTAATGGTTCTATAAATGTAGATAGCAGAGTAGTAAGTATGGATGTTCTGAACAGTGAGTAGGTTTAGGTCTTTGAAGAGTGGGTGGGTGTGCTGCCTAGCGTTGGATTGCTTGATAATTCTTACTGCGGCTTTTTGTTGGGTTATTATTGGCTTTAGGTGGGTAATTGCAGTTGATCCCCATGCACAAATGGCAAATGTGAGGTAGGGATAGATGAGTGAGTAGTATAGTGTGAGTAGGGCTGATTGTGGTACATAATACCGTATCTTAGAGAGGATTGGGTTAATACTTATGTAGTGGGTAGATTCCTCCACATTGGCAGTTTTCTGTTGTGAAGGGGATTTTCAGGTGGCAAAGTCATGACTGAAGATGGCTTTTGAAAGTCAAAAAAAATTATATATCCACCAGCAGCAACAGCCTGGTCCGTCAGGCAGCCTTCTGGAATGAATTCTGATCGTAACTCGGGGGTCCACTGTACATATATTGTTTGTTCAACATTGTAATGAGTGCAATGTTCAAGTTTATTTTTTGTTCTAAATACCACAATATTTCATGGATTACAGTTAAAATGTTGTGGATTCCCTCTCTCACATAGGCCTCCACGACAAAGACCTTTCACATAGGCCTCCAGGACCATGACCGCTCACATAGGCCTTGTAAGGTGTTGGGAACAGTTAGTTAGTTTGATATCTTTATTATGCACCCCATACCCATCCTGTGGGTGGTAGTCAAAAGATTACAGAGGTACATAATGGGTCCAGGGACTGGACCTCAAAGTTTGATAGCTGAGCAAGTTACAAAGGTAATGAACTCAGATGGTCACAATCATGACAGCAGTGAGAGGATTAAATACTATGTTTGTTATTGTGGAGTGGGCCATGGAGAGTACACTTGTTATTGTTACTCTGGCTTTCATTAACCTACAACCATAACAGGCCTCCACGACAATGACCTCTCACATACGCCTCCATGACAATGACCTCTCACATTCACCCTAATGAAAATCAAGGACCCCAATGGGAATAAAGGACTATAATGAAAAAATAAAGAACCCAATGGGAATCAAGAATCCTAATGGAAAACAAAGACCACAATAATAATAATAATAATATCTTTATTTACTACAAGTACATGTACAAGGTATACAGGCCTAGCTGACATCAATGACATACTACTACTATATAGAAAGTCCCTTATGCAGAGCATTTCGGGCAAATTAGGTCCTTGTCCCAGGATGCGACCCACACCAGTCGACTAACTCCCAGGTACCCATTTTACTGATGGGTGAACATAGACAATGGAAATAAGTCACTGACTTTTTTGGGTTATGGTGGGTAATTTACATTATGTATGATAATTGTATGTAGCAGTGTGGTAGTGCAGGTTGTATGTAGCAGTGTGGTAGTGCAGGTTGTATGTAGCAGTGTGGTAGTGCAGGTTGTATGTAGCAGTGTGGTAGTGCAGGTTGTATGTAGCAGTGTGGTAGTGCAGGTTGTATGTAGCAGTGTGGTAGTGCAGGTTGTATGTAGCAGTGTGGTAGTGCAGGTTGTATGTAGCAGTGTGGTAGTGCAGGTTGTATGTAGCAGTGTGGTAGTGCAGGTTGTATGTAGCAGTGTGGTAGTGCAGGTTGTATGTAGCAGTGTGGTAGTGCAGGTTGTATGTAGCAGTGTGGTAGTGCAGGTTGTATGTAGCAGTGTGGTAGTGCAGGTTGTATGTAGCAGTGTGGTAGTGCAGGTTGTATGTAGCAGTGTGGTAGTGCAGGTTGTATGTAGCAGTGTGGTAGTGCAGGTTGTATGTAGCAGTGTGGTAGTGCAGGTTGTATGTAGCAGTGTGGTAGTGCAGGTTGTATGTAGCAGTGTGGTAGTGCAGGTTGTATGTAGCAGTGTGGTAGTGCAGGTTGTATGTAGCAGTGTGGTAGTGCAGGTTGTATGTAGCAGTGTGGTAGTGCAGGTTGTATGTAGCAGTGTGGTAGTGCAGGTTGTATGTAGCAGTGTGGTAGTGCAGGTTGTATGTAGCAGTGTGGTAGTGCAGGTTGTATGTAGCAGTGTGGTAGTGCAGGTTGTATGTAGCAGTGTGGTAGTGCAGGTTGTATGTAGCAGTGTGGTAGTGCAGGTTGTATGTAGCAGTGTGGTAGTGCAGGTTGTATGTAGCAGTGTGGTAGTGCAGGTTGTATGTAGCAGTGTGGTAGTGCAGGTTGTATGTAGCAGTGTGGTAGTGCAGGTTGTATGTAGCAGTGTGGTAGTGCAGGTTGTATGTAGCAGTGTGGTAGTGCAGGTTGTATGTAGCAGTGTGGTAGTGCAGGTTGTATGTAGCAGTGTTATGTACCTCTAATGTTGAGGTACAATCCCTGGACCCATTATGTACCTCTATTGTTGAGGTACAGTCCCTGGACCCATTATGTACCTCTATTGTTGAGGTACAGTCCCTGGACCCATTATGTACCTCTTATCTTTTTGACTACCGCCCACATTATAATTATAATCATGTGGGAGCGTTTAACCCGTAGGATTATACAGCGCCTGTGGGGGGGAATGGAAGGTATTCGGACTCAATTCAGGGAACCGGAGCACAGATCCAATTCCCTAGATCAAGAGCCCCTCACCAGCGTCAAGGAACCTCCCTTGAGGAGACTACCGCCCACAGGATGGGTCTGGGCTACATAATAAAGATATTAAACTAACAGGTCAAATTCACATTCAAATATTTACATTTCCTTTTATATTCCAGGAAAACAATATAGTTTACATGTAATAAAACACTGGTAGACACACAAGGCAGCCACTGGTATGCAACGCAATTCGGGATAATTAAAATTGAACTAACTTGGGTTATCCTAGGTAATTTACACTATGTATGATAATGTGTACCTGTACCTAAATATACTTGCTTACTAAGGATTAAGAATGGTGATTAGTAAGTTCATTTAGGTACATAAATACAAATTATCATACATAGGAGCATATGTGTAGATTATCTAGGATAACCCAAACAAGTCAGCCACTTATTTCCACTGGGATGATAGTTTAATATTACTACCACTACTATCAAAACTTAAGCACTAAACACACAAGAGATGTCAGATACGTCAGCCCAACAACAAGAAGACTGTTTTCAACACTAGTCCATGGACATTGTTCATTAGAATTACGAATATGTGGCAAACGAGTGTCTTTGGGCTAGTGTCCAGGGCGTCTCAAATATCAAGGTTAAAGTCACGTTAACACAGTAACATGACTGTTAGTCCCTTAGTAATTATCAAGTGATAATCATCCCCTTCCCCCTCCCCATCACCCTCCCACCAGTAACATCTAACTACTCATCCCCAAATACCCCTCCACCAGCAGCCAACCCCAGGCCCATCCCCTAACGACCTTCCCCCTCTCCACAAACAATCACTGACGTCATCCCCCCAGGTCATTGGCGCCATTTAGCCATGGAGGTAAAGAATAGTGGCGCCACTAGTCACTCCTCTGCAATCCACCACACCATCAACAGCTCCTCCAGTTCCATCAACCTGTGGTAATGTAAAAAAAATTTGGATTACTTAAATTTCATGGTAATTTTTGACAGATCAGCTTTCAAAATATTTCAGCAATTTTTCTTTATACAAAATGTTGAAGGAAGCCTTATAAATACATAGACTTCAAACCATTGATTAATGTAGTTCATGAATAATCTAGTGATGTCCATACTTTTATCTTTGCAGACATTGTTTTGGAGAGTTGCTGCTGGTGATGACATCTCTGAAGACTTGCAGCTGCCCACAACACGGCCTTCACCACACAGCAGCTGCCCACATGAAGAATCTTCAACCTACAAGATTCGATAAACTTGAAAGCATTAATAAAAATGTAACAAAAAAAGTCTATCACAAAGAAATATTAAATGAACACACACACACTGTTCAAAGAACACAGAAGTATAACAAAGACAACTTCGAGACAAGCCTCAACTGCTGTATTTGTCAGCAGGACGACAACATTCACACAATTCGGGAGCTTTAAGCTCTGGGGGGAAAAAATACCTACCCCACCCCTACTAACAATAGTAGTAATGAGGCGGATAGCCTCAATACTGCCATTATTAGTAGTTTGAGGTATGATACATTTTTAAATTATGACCTTGTGTTTGCATTGTCAGCTTCCTAAGTGTTGCGACGCTAGGCAGTGGACAGTCATGTACAACATTATCTTCACTGCAAACCCTTCCTCGTGCACAACAGTCTGTTAGAAAAGGTGATCATGTCTTGTCTGGAAGATTCTGCGGCAAGTAAAAAAGTTGGAGTAAACAGATACATTACAACCTACTCCTAAAATGTCACTGGAAAAAGTCAACTTGCACTACTCTCCTCTGAATCAAGCAGGTTTGACTTTCATCGACCTGTCAGGGCCCTGAGACTAACACCCGTCCCCCCAACCGGGCAGTGGTTCGTACGTCAGTTTGCGTGCCGCCAGCAGTAACAGCCTGGTTGATCAGAGCCTGATCCACCACGAGGCCTGGTCTCAGACCGAGCCGCAGGGGCGTTGACCCCCGAAACCCTCTCCAGGTATACGTGCACATTTACCCAAATAAAATTTCCCATAACTATATAGATATATCGCCCAGAGGTTATACACAGCTTGGGAAATGTTAGGCAATCAGGTTTGATCCAAGGAAGGGGAGGGTACTTGCAACTGGTTGCATCAAGATACCTTCTCACTAGTACAACGACACCCGTTAAAGGCATCCAAATTTAACACGGAGGTAGTTAGGATCATTAAGACAACATTGTATTTCCCCTACACTTCCTCGTCCCTCATAGCACACTAGGCTAACAACCAACACTACGGGTTATCTAACCAGTTGAAGCTCTGCCTTATACCAGTCTCCTATCACATTACCTGCCAGTTATGGCTGGCATCTCAGGCACAACCTGAAGACCACTATATTCAAGCCCCCACACACACTACCTCTATTTTCCGGGTTTCTAACCCAGCAGGGTTAATAATCCTATTCCCACTAATAGCAATCTAAATCTCCCCCTAACTATACTCATCAGCATCAGATGTTAGTGAATCCTTTCTGCCGACTAACACTTCACTTCAGATCACAGAGGTTTTCATTATTTCCATCATTAACGTCTGCTGCCAGAAGCGTTACACTTCACTACTTACAAACAATTAAACCAACTGCAATTCTGAAAGCTAATACTTATATATTCATAGGAACCTGAACGCCGCTTAAATTTTCCAAAACGATGAAATTGTGTAAACTCAATGAATAAATATTTAACTTTGCACAGTTTGGCCAAAGGCATAAAATACGTAGAACACCCACCGCAACCACTACCCAAAGCCCGGAACCCACCAAAATTCCAAGGAAACCACGTGCAATAACAGACTGCACACAGCTTCTGAAGGTCGTTGGTGGGTTCCAAGGTCCACAGTTCTACGTACCCTATGCCTTCAGGAGAGATTACTCTCCCCTGCTATATGCATTCATAATGTATATAGCAGACTCTCCAGTTCTATTCTTAATCTAACTACCTAAATATATAAAAAACATTTACAATAAACTGATGAAAACCAACAATGGAGAAGCAATTCAAGACGATCTTTTAGTTTCTCTTGGACGAGTATCAAGTCAGACCAAGGGTCAAAAAGTATAATAGACCACAAGACAGGTCGCAAAAACCATGGAGGGGGGCGGGGGTGAAATTACAAAGGACGTCAGGCGACCAAGTTTCAAAAAACAGTAGTAGTGGTATAGACTAGTAGTAAAAGCAGTAGTAATAAAAACAATAGTAGTATAGGAAGCACTGGTAAGATCTGTGGTAATACCAATGGTGGTAGTGATGATGATAATGGTGGTAGTATTAGTACTGGCAATAATAGAGGTGCTGGTAGTCAGTCTAGCAGTAAGTCCTGGTAGTAGTGGAGCTATTAGTAACATTAATAGTGGTAGAAGTAGTAACATTAATGGTAGTGGTAGAACAATATTCGTAGCAGAAATAGTGTCAGTACAAAAAACAGTGGGGAAATTGCGACAAGTTAACCTTCAATAATAAAGTTGAACAGGAGCTTACAAAAGACATGAAAAGAAACTCAAATATTTCTATTGGCCAATGTTGGTTAAGAAATTAGAAAGTAAATAAAAAGTCTGGCTAAGAGACTGATCATCTATCAAGGTTGGAAGGTAGATCTCAAAATTAACTCTCCAATTTAGTCTCCAGGACTGCTGTCACCTCTGTAGTCCACAGATAAAGCCTACTCCCCAAGCGAAACATTTCATGAATGATGATACCTGTCACAATGTATCTTACCAATTTGGTATTGTACATCATTTATGTGAAAACGTGATACAAGTTAGAGAAATCTGCTCCAGCCAAAAAAGTATGAAAACTAAGGCCAGGTACCGTCGAAAGTGGTCTCAAAACAACCCAGGTTAGACCGAAACGTCTAAAGTTTTCTCCCCAAGTGTCAGTTTTATCAAGTTAGTAAACAAAGCAACATTAGACTTGCCAAAGGCATAAAATACGTAGAACCACCACCGCAATCACTACCCAAAGCCCGGAACCCACCAACATCCCCACGGAAACCACGTGCAATAACAGACTGCACACAGCTTCTGAAGGTCGTTGGTGGGTTTCAAGGCCCACAGTTCTACGTACCCTATGCCTTCAGGGAGATTACTCTCCCCTGCTATATGCATTCATAATGCATATAGCAGATTCTCCATTTCTATACCTTACCTATCCTAATTAATACCACTTAAATCTATAAGTTATTTTGATAGTAGAAGCTGGAGTATACAGCATACTCCAGGTATAGTCCTTGCTAATTTGCAGAGCAGTGGCGGCGCAAGAGGGGATGAAGGAAGGTGAAGGTAAGATCAAGGGGGTCTAGGTAAAATCAAGAGGGGTCTAGGCAAGATCAAGGGGGGTCTAGGTAAGATCAAGGGGGTCTAGGTAAGATCAAGGGGGTCTAGGTAAGATCAAGGGGGTCTACATAAGATCAAGGGGGTCTACATAAGATCAAGGGGGTCTACATAAGATCAAGGGGGTCTACATAAGATCAAGGGGTCTACATAAGATCAAGGGGGTCTACATAAGATCAAGGGGGTCTAGGTAAGATCAAGGGGGTCTAGGTAAGATCAAGGGGTCTAGGTAAGATCAAGGGGTCTAGGTAAGATCAAGGGGGTCTAGGTAAGATCAAGGGGGTCTAGGTAAGATCAAGGGGTCTAGGTAAGATCAAGGGGTCTAGGTAAGATCAAGGGGGTCTAGGTAAGATCAAGGGGGGTCTAGGTAAGATCAAGGGGGTCTAGGTAAGATCAAGGGGGGTCTAGGTAAGATCAAGGGGGGTCTAGGTAAGATCAAGGGGGTCTAGGTAAGATCAAGGGGGGTCTAGGTAAGATCAAGGGGTCTAGGTAAGATCAAGGGGTCTAGATAAGATCAAGGGGGTCTAGGTAAGATCAAGGGAGGTCTAGGTAAGATCAAGGGAGGTCTAGGTAAGATCAAGGGATGTCTAGGTAAGATCAATCAGCCTACAAAGTCTCTCTAAATATATACTGTAACTCAATTTCAAAGCAAATGCTCTCCCAAGACTCACCCCCCCAAGATGCTCTAATACAGACTCGAGTCGTAAGCACTAAACCCACAAGGTTATGCTACTGAAAACATTTTTGGGACTTCAAAGCATAAAATTACTTTGCCAGGTCCTCTACAACTACTGTAAATAGGACGATGTGGTTAATTTAAAATTTCCGAGGAATTGTTTGATTTTTCTGCATATAATATATTCTGCCTAAGGAAAATTATCCCGTCATGTGAAGTTAAAACTTTGTGTAGTTTTAAAAATAGGCTAGACAAATGAGTGGTTGAGTTGGACCTGCCTAGCATGGGTCAATAGACCTGCTTCAGTGCTCTAGTAGATTAACACAGAATTACCCAGTAGGCCTACTGCAGTGTTCCTCCTTTCTTATGTGACCAGTGCCAATGGCTATAAAGGAACATGCCCATTTGTGCCCGGGATCGAATCCCGGTTCTTCAGCTGACTCCACTACCATGATATATCACTTACACATTTCATCTCTGCTTCCTACACTCTTGCATTATTATTATTATAATCAAATAGAAGCGCTAAACCACAGGGGTTATACAGCTACACTCTTGCAGGATGGGTATAGACTGCATAATGAAGATATTACACTAACTAAAACTTCCTAAAATCTAACCAGTCTTCCGTTCTAAACTTTACAATCCATTTCTCCAATTTTTATCTCCACCCCATTCAAGGTAACCTATAGAATACACTCCTCATTATTTCCTGACCAGAGCTTTCATCTCTTGTCGGGAATTTAAGCTAATACTTCTCACTAAGCTATTTTTCATATAAATTACTTACAATCTTTCTTATACTCTCCCCACCAGCCTACTACCTAATAACATTACTATCTGCTTCGATAACCAAACTTCAGCGGACTTATAGCCTGGAAATACCTTACAAGTGGGCCCCGCCCATCTCTGACGACGTCTCCAGCTGCTGCATCTCCACATACCTGGAGTAACACTCTCCAGGTATAACACTAAATGTTATGGGTCAGACCATTTACTAGTGTGGTTGTGTCTACTCCTCAGACTGGTCAATGTTGCTGTGTTGATCAATGTTGTAGCACACAGCTAGGCACAGCACTCCTCAGATTGGTCAATGTTGCTGTGTTGATCACTGTTGTAGCACACAGCCAGGCACAGCACTCCTCAGACTGGTCAATGTTGCTGTGTTGATCAATGTTGTAGCACACAGCCAGGCACAGCACTCCTCAGACTGGTCAATGTTGCTGTGTTGATCACTGTTGCAGCACACAGCCAGGCACAGCACTCCTCAGACTGGTCAATGTTGCTGTGTTGATCAATGTTGTAGCACACAGCCAGGCACAGCACTCCTCAGATTGGTCAATGTTGCTGTGTTGATCACTGTTGCAGCACACAGCCAGGCACAGCACTCCTCAGACTGGTCAATGTTGCTGTGTTGATCAATGTTGTAGCACACAGCCAGGCACAGCACTCCTCAGATTGGTCAATGTTGCTGCGTTGATCACTGTTGCAGCACACACAGCCAGGCCCAGCAATTACCACACCTGGAACATTATAACCATCAACATTACACACACATACACAAAGAAACATTATAACCAACATATATACACAAACATTACCATGTAATATAAACTAACATTACTGATATAAACATTAATATTTAACATAGTAAAACTATATTTTCTTTAATATTTCTTACACATTAACTTGATGACTAACATGGAAGTCTATATCTGGATCACAAGGCGCAAGTTACTTGACTCAAGAGACTTCACTGTTATCTTTCAATAATGGAAAAAATAGCCCAGAACTACATAGACCATTATGGGTTATGTAACGCCTAGTGTGATAGTTATTGTTTGATCAGAGGAAGGGGAGGAGCTCCAGTTCCTCGCATCAAAACCCCTTCACTAAGGTCAATCAACCCCCCGCCCCTCCAACACATTAGACCCCAAAGAGAATTAAGACTTAAAATAATAATTTAGTGACCAAACTGGTGGCGGGTACCAGGAGCTGCATCTCAACTCTGCTGTTGTACTGACAAACACGTCACTAGACAATACTTGCGTTATTTAGGTGTATTAAGAGGCTGATGAAGCGGAAAAGCCGGCGGGGTGGCAGGAGGAGGAGCAACACATCTCTCCTGTACGACCATTGAAGGTTAACTGACCTTTAGTGACCTTGAGGTTGGTCACTGTCCTGACCTTCACTATAACACCATCACTGATAACCTGATTAACTCTGACTACCACCACTAGATGGCAGTAGTATACAACCACTCTTACCACTAGTACTCTACATGAAAGGCAGATTATTGTACCACTAGTACTCTAGATGACGGGCAATAAACTAGCCACTTCGGTAGCAAAATCTAATCATGAAGGGCAGATTATTGTACCACTAGTAATCTACATGAAGGGCAGATTATTGTACCACTAGTAATCTACATGAAGGGCAGATTATTGTACCACTAGTAATCTACATGAAGGGCAGATTATTGTACCACTAGTAATCTACATGAAGGGCAGATTATTGTACCACTAGTAATCTACATGAAGGGCAGATTATTGTACCACTAGTAATCTACATGAAGGGCAGATTATTGTACCACTAGTAATCTACATGAAGGGCAGATTATTGTACCACTAGTAATCTATATGAAGGGCAGATTATTGTACCACTAGTAATCTACATGAAGGGCAGATTATTGTACCACTAGTAATCTACATGAAGTTATTATATACACATGGAAAATTCTCGAGGGCTTAGTACCAAACTTGCACACAAAAATCACTCCCTACGAAAGCAAAAGACTCGGTAGGCGATGTAACATCCCCCCAATGAAGAGCAGGGGTGCCACTAGCACGTTGAGGGACAACATAATAAGTGTCAGGGGCCCAAGATTGTTCAACTGCCTCCCAGCATACATCAGGGGGATTACCAACAAACCCCTGGCTGTCTTCAAGCAGGCACTGGACAGGCACCTAAAGTCGGTACCTGACCAGCCAGGCTGTGGTTCGTACGTTGGACTGCGTGCGGCCAGCAGTAACAGCCTGGTTGATCAGGCTCTGGTCCAACAGGAGGCCTGGTCGCGGACCGGGCCGCGGGGGCGTTGACCCCTGGAATTCTCTCCAGGTAGACTCCAGGTATATGTAGTTAGAACCTAGGATAACCCCAAAAAAGTCAGACAGATGGACCTTGATGTCTGAACTTCCTTGATTCCACCAAATGTGACCTTTAGGATCATGATTCAAACGAAAAGGAAACTACACATACATGTTGATTTCATGACTACCTTGATTATGATTCACATTATGTCCATACATCAACTGGACCTTCATTGAGAGAAACATTACCTTTACACTATTATTCTTTATTTAAGAATTAAAGAATCATCAAGATAAATAAATATTCAAAAACATAGCCAAAAGTCATTGTTGTTTGTGATAGTGCTGGTGAGATTCTGCTTCTGACTCTTGCCCAGGCACGCTCTGACTCTCCTACGATCCCTGTTGGGGGAGGGAACCTTACCTGATCCACGATGGCTCACCGAGTGAAGATTAAGGAGGAATCTTCAACCACTGATGCTTCCAAGTTGCCCTTGCAACTGCCCTTAAAACCAGTTTGCAGTTGAAATTCTCAGAAATTAAAAATATTCACGAAGCCTAACTTGTCACATTCATCAACAATGAGGAAGCATTTATGCGAGCAAAACGTGATAAACTCATCAATTCCATATTATCTACAGACGAAATCAAGCATTCAGTTGAAGATCTCAACGATTGGGCTGAATTAGAAGGTGTAATCAAGATCCCCAATGTTTCATCAATGCTCAAAATCACGTTTCTAGACATGAAACATGGCTACCAAAACCTCTCACTGACTATCTCCTACTACTACATCAACCCTAGTCACTAGTCAACTTGAACCTGGACTTGTTTCTCTTATAGTCATTTGTTACGCCCTGTCATACTTTAATATTAAAATGAGTTTTTCTCTTAATATTATATGACTCAATATTAGTTATGTATGTGCTTAGGTAGGTGACTTAAAGAGTGAAGGTGTGAAGTACTGAGCGACTCGTTTGTTCTCCAACCACCCCTATATAGAGGTCAAACCTAGGCGCTACTCAGGCCAACTCTCTCACCCTTGTACAGGTGAGCATACACTCCGCCTTGGTGTGGTGAGCATACCCAAGAAGACACTCAATTCTCTCTCACCCTTGTGTGAGCTTACCTTCTGAGACTCTTCAGTTCTCTCACCCTTGGTATGGTGAGCATACCCTCAGAGACTTCAGTTCTCTCACCCTTGAACATACCCTAAGAGGCTCTCCGAGACTTCTTCACTTCTCTCACCCTTGGTGTGGTGAGCTTACCCTCTTCTTAAGTCTAGTGATAAACTATAACTCGTAATTGACATTGTGAAGTGTTTTGTTTTAATTCTGAGGAAGTGTCATATATATATCTTCTTTATGTGTTTATTATATTAAGACGGTACAGACCAATGTAACTCGTGGTGCTTATATAAGAACGAAACTAAACGACTATTTAAAGTGTGTACTCCAGTATCGTAACTCTACCAACGAATGTCATATGAAGAACAAGAAGATATGTTCCACCTGTGAGTCTGAAGATCACGACTTTCATTCTCTAGTCTACAACCACCAAGATCCTGCAACTCTGCCTGATGATATCTAATGCAATGTGAATTTCTTATTTTTAACATAAAACAGATTTCTTCTTCCTTGACCAATGATAATTTGTAATGCCTTAACTATTTTAACTAATTTATAAACCACAATGCACATTCATTTTCATTCCAAAGATCCTCTACATGTACCTTGATTTTGAAATATATCGACATAACCTTCATGTCAGTACACACTTCATTCAGAAGATACTCCACCTTCATGTCAGTAGACACTTCATTCAGAAGATACTCAACCTTCATGTTGACAAAACTCTACAAGTACCTTGATGTCAATAGTACCTTGACTCTGATGACATCCTACATGCACCTTCATTTCAACAAACATTGATGTTTCGAGTACCTTGGCCCTCACTCATGATACTATACAAATACCTTGATTTTCATAAAACCATACATGACCTTTATGTCAATAACACCTTGATTATGATAATCACCAAAGTGTACTTTGACGTAAAAATACCTCAACATGTACCTTGATCCCGAGGATCATCTACATGAATTAGGAGGATTATGTACATGTACCTTCATGTACATACTACTTTAATTGTGAGAATCTCTACATGTACCTTGATTTTTAAAACTCAACATAACCTACATGTCAGTAGGAACTTGATTCATGTCGAAACAACTCGATATATACTTTGATGACAGGAGTACCTTGATCCTCTAAATTAACCTTGATGCTTACAGCATCTTGATTCTGAGGAGTCTCAACATGTTCTTTAATGTACCTTGATTTTGAAAAACTAATATATGACTTTCATGTAAAAAGGTTCTGAGGAACATGTAACTTGATGATGTCGAGAAACCTCCACATATACCTCGAAATGAACCTTGATGTAATGAGTACTTTCATAATTACGATCTTTTATATGTTCCTTGTTGTCAAGAGTACCTTGATTATATTCATATTTTACAGGTTCCTTAATGTCAGGATAGATTTTAGATTAGATTTTGCCACCGAAGTGGCTAGTTTATTGTGCACCCCATATCCATCCTGTGGACGGTAGCGCAAGAGCATATGGATACACAAAAGGCCTAGGCACTAGGCCCCAAAGGGGGTTAACAATTGTACATTTGGGTTTATATCTACATTTCAATTATCTGTTACAAGCAGGTATCTTATTTCATGAATAAGATATCTTGACATGTCACATAGGTTATTATATTGTCTATCTCTATATTCCTCAATAAGTGCACAATTAAGCACATAGTGTTCAAGACAGTGACCATATGCCTGATCACATAATTTTCATTTAGTTTGATCATCATCTGTGTCTCCCAAACTGTCAGAAGTACCTGTAGCCAAGCCTAAGCCTGGCCACTACAACATCAGTCAGTCTGTTCACATTGCAAGTTGCTCCACAAACATGCCCATCTGTGCTCGCATTATCATGAGCACAGATAGGCACGTTCATGGAAATTAATTTGGATTTATATCTACAGTTCATTATCTGTTACAAGCAAATTTAGGAAATTTGCTTAGTATAAGTGGTATCCTACCTTCACTAATAAGATATCTTGACATGTCACATAGGTTATTATACTGTCTATCTCTATATTCCCCAATAAGTGGACAATTCAGCACATAGTGTTCAAGACAGTGACCATATGCCTGATCACATAATTTGCATTTAGTTTGATCATCATCTGTGTATCTCCCAAACTGCCAGAAGTACTTGTAGCCAAGCCGAAGCCTGGCCACTACAACATCAGTCAGTCTGTTCATATTGCAAGTTGCTCCATAAACATACTTATCTACATTCATGTTATCATAGTGGGTTATAGATCTACTCAGGCTTCTAACTGCATTCCTATAGCTATCATTTTCATTATTTATTTCTCTCCTAATATTATTCCTAATGCTAGACACAGATATACCAAAGTTATATTCTACATTCTCTTATGGGTGCTCTTCTTGGCTAACATATCAACTTTATCATGAAGGAGTAATCCAATGTGTGACGGAATCCATAGCAAATGTACTTTAATTCCTTTGTCCCGGATTTTTGAGTATCTATACCTGGCTTCTCCAATGAGCATGCTGTTAGAGTCATTATATGAGTCAAGAGCCTTCAATGATGACTACATACCCACCCACAGGGTTCGAATTTTTTTTTTTATTATTAACACATCGGCCGATTCCCACCAAGGCAGGGTGGCCCGAAAAAGAAAAACTTTCGTCATCATTCTCTCCATCACTGTCTTGCCAGAGGGGTGCTTTACACTACAGTTATAAAACTGCAACATTAACACCCCTCCTTCAGAGTGCAGACACTGTACTTCCCATCTCCAGGACTCAAGTCCGGCCTGCCGGTTTCGCTGAATCCTCTCATAAATGTTACTTGCTCACACTCCAACAGCACGTCAAGTATTAAAACCATTTGTCTCCATTCACTCCTATCAAATACGCACACGCATGCTTGTTGGAAATCCAAGCCCTCGCACACAAAACCTCTTTACCCCTCCAACCTTTCCTAGGCCGACACCTACCCCCCCTTTCCCCTCCACTACAGATTTATACACTCTCGAGGTCATTCTGTTTCGTTCCATTCTCTTTACATGTCCGACCCACCTCAACAACCCCTCCTCAGCCATCTGGATAATATTTTTGGGAAATCCCGCACCTCCTCCTAATTTCCAAACTCCGAATTCTCTGCATTATATTCACACCACACATTGACCTCAGACATGACATCTCCACTGCCTCCAGCATGGAGATTGTAATTGTCTATTTCACTGACATATACATTATATAATTCAAATAACAATTAACCAAATCAGAAAATGATGCTATACGGTGGACCCCAGTTTAGTAAATAAGTAAGTTTATTCAGGTATACACAAATACAGTTACATAGATTATCATACATAGCAGCATATGTAGAAAATAACCTAGAATAACCCAAAATCAGAGTGACTTATTTCCATTGGGGTCCATTTAAAAACCCTTTAAAATTATACACTGTAGGTGATATATGTTATTATACTATAAAGGATATATACTAGAAATAAGGTCAAAAGAGTTATTTACATTTACATGTACGTTAGCTAAAAATAATAAATAATTCCTCCCTTTCTGTCACTACATTAATTAGGTACCTTTTGGCTCTCTTCTTGATCTACCTCTCAAACACCTTAGTGAGAAAAGTTAGTAAATTCGTAAGACAGGAACGCCCCTTTGTAAAACCGTGCTGAGATGTCAGTGAACTACAGGAGGATTTAGACAAACTCAATTCCTGGTCAGAAAAATGGCAGATGCAGTTCAATGTAGATAAATGCAAAGTTCTAAAGCTCGGGAGTGTCCATAACCCAGGCACTTATAAGTTAAATAACGTAGAACTTAGCCATACAGATTGGTGGAGAAGGACTTGGGGGTGATGGTAAGCAGCAACCTTAAACCAAGACAGCAATGCCTAAGCGTACGAATAAGGCAAATAGATTACTGGGATTTATATCAAGAAGTGTTAGCAACAGAAGTCCAGAGGTTATATTACAGCTTTATACATCATTAGTAAGGCCTCACCTAGATTACGCAGTTCAGTTCTGGTCTCCATATTACAGAATGGACATAAATTCGTTAGAAAACATTCAGCGTGAATGACTAAATTAATACATAGCATTAGAAATCTTCCTTACGAAGAAAGATTGAAGACCCTTAAATTACATTCACTTGTAAGACGTAGAATGAGGGAGACATGATCGAGGTATACAAGGGAAAATAGGTATTAACAAAGGGGATATAACAGGTCTTGAGGGATCTCTCCAAGAGAGAACCGCAATAATGGATTCAAGTTAGATAAGTTTAGATTTAGAAAGGATATAGGAAAGTATTGGTTTGGAAATAGGGTAGTTGATGAGTGGAACAGTCTGCCTAGTAGGGTTATTGAAGCTAGACCTTGGGCAGTTTTAAATTTAGGTTGGATAAATTCATGAGTGAGAGGGGTTGGATTTGAGTGGAATTGCACATGAGTAAATAAAACAAATCTTATTTCTTGGGTAGCATTGAAAGTTGGGTTGAACAAGTGTTCTGGGTTTGGGGGGATGGAAATTTTGAAGGACGTGCCTAGTATGGGCCAACAGGCCTGCTGCAGTGTTCCTCCTTTCTTATGTTCTTATTTTTCTTATTTTTGCCCCTTTTTAAGATGGCTACGAATTGCCTCGGAATTATTGATTCAATAAATTTTCCCACTATGAGGTAAGGCTTACTGGTTATAGTCTAGCTAAGGGCCTGTCACCTGCCTGTCACCTGTTATTTACAAACTGGCATAGTGCCTATGCCAGTTTGTAGTGATATGTTGAAAAGATTAGCCAAAGGTTTGCTAAGTTCTCTTTCATTCTTTTTTAAAACCCTCAAAAAAAATTTATCAAAGCCTGGGATTTGTTAGGTTTTAATTTTTATTTGTCTGAGGACCATGTCACTAGTTACCCGAAACGAGCATACTTTATTATCGTCCTGTTCTACATAAATTTTTTATTTCTTTGGGAATTTCGCTTGGGAAATTCCGAGTAAAAACTGAGAGGAAGTAAGTATTGAAAATTTCACACATATCCTTTATCACTGTCAGTGATCTGACCTGAATTATTTTGGGGCCCATCTTGTCCCTAATCTTACTTCTGTATACTTGAAAGAACCCTTTTGGTTAGCTCGAATCCCTAGACCAAAATATAAGCCCTTTTGCTTTTCTTATTCCTTTTTTTTTCTCTCTTTAATTGAAAATATTTATTTCTTAACTGCCCATCCCCTTTTGATACGCCTAAATATGCCTCTTTTTTTGACCAATGAGATGTTTTAATTTATTGTTCATCCATCTGGGATCATTTTTGTTAGATCTAATTTCCCTCCCGAACAAAAGTTGTCTGGGCAGCTAGATCTATGCTCTGAAAACGTCATATTGGTAACCAACGCCACCTACCTGACCCATAGTCAGGTCATCCCAATTTAGCCCCCCCCAAAATCTCTTGCCCCATAAAATCGGCCAAGGGAAGTCGGGGACAGAGACTTGATTGGAGTTTACGGGGAATTCCATAATATAATGAAATAATGATTTGTGATCGCTTTCCAGCTCATCATTAACCTCAAGATTATTAATTATGATTCTTGTTGGCAAGAACAAAGTAAAGAAGGTTGTTTCCTCTATTTGGGCCCCGTCAAAACTGTTATAAAAAGCAACCTTGAACCGTATTCAAGAAAGTCACTAGTTCAAGTTTTCCCTGTCACATTGTCCCAATCAGTTTGTCAAAAATTTAAAATTTTCCCCCATTAACACAAAATTTTCATCTGTTGTCACATCTCTTTCCAAACAGAGATCCAATACTAGATGTTGCTTTTGCCCCAGATTTGGATAGAAAAGAAGTTTTTGGGGTTTTTTCAATTTTATATATAGTTTTAGGTTCTTATCTCTTGTATGATTCCTGTTTGCTACATATTTACTATTTCCCGACCAGTTTTTCCCTTGGTACTTTGATATACTCCCCCCCTTTTTAGCAGGCCCGCACAGGGAGCATCTCCCAAATTTCTACATCTTCTCTTCTTTCTTAAAGGAATGTGCCTTGAGTATACCCGCCACAGAATTATTTTTTTCTATGCAAATGGGTCGGATCCGTGTTGTTTAGGGTATCTTCCGGTTTTTTTCATTTAGGGCATAGTTAATTTGATCCCACTGTATGCTTTTGTTATTGAAGTTAAATTTGGTGAAGGCACCTTTTATAACTGACCACTTATGCGCCAGAAGCCATGGGGAAAATATCTGAATTTTTATTATGTTATGATCTGAGAGCTTTGATACTGTTACTGATATTTCATATCAGATCATCATTATTAGTGAAGATGAGGTCAAGTGTATTTTCCAGTCTTTGTTGGTCCCCCTATTTGGTTTGGGTTAATTAGTGAATTTGTTGCAAATATTTTATACCCATGTGTGTGAATTACCCGATTTTCCCCGGGTTATCTCTGTCACATTATTTGTTAGTTTCTCCATTTTAAGTGTCTTAAGTTGAAATCACCAGCAGCAAGAAGCAAGAAGTTTGTGGCAGAGTTGGGAGATTTTCCAAACAGTGGTCAATTTTCAAAGCTGTTCCGAATTGTTGGGTTTCATCGGGGGTTTATATACAACCACAAAGACAAGGTTTCGATTTTCAATCTTACTGCCAAAACTTAACTACATCATTTGGGGGTGTTAATATTGGGGAGAATTACTGACAATATGTAAAAATTTAAAAAGGACACTGAAACATGTCTTTCAAATCCATTTATATACATTTGTCAACCTATTTTTGCTACCCAAGCCATAGTTTTTTTAAACCCTTTCCCTTTTTTATGTACCAGCTGACTTTTCCACCACCGTATAATTACTACCATTTCTACCTCTACTTGTACACAGTCTTTAAAGCTTCCCTAATATACCCTCTGTGTCCATCTAGTTTTGAATTTTTGATAAAGTTCTCGGGGAGCGAAAAAGTTGCCAATGAAATGTCACATTAGTGCATTTGTGTCCTTTTACTTAACATCATTTGAGGTGTTTAGTAACCGAGCAATGAGCGACTTGATATACTGAAAAACCTCACTTATTTATTCTGTCGCTTCGAATAAGTTATAACCTGGGATCATGTTTCGTTACAAGTGATCTTTTATGTTTGTCTTTTTGGGAATTTCTGCAAAAAATTGATTACACTGGAGCCAACTGGTGAAAGGTATTTTGTTGTTTGTTAATGGCTTTAGACCCTGTATATTTGCAAAGAAAAATGTTGCGTATTGATGGTTTTAGGGGGGTTTTGGTACTAATATTCGATTTTTGGAGTGGAAGTCAGTGGCCTAACGAGTTGTAATATTTTGTCCTTCTTGCCAGCTTTTTTCTCTTCCACACTTAAAACTTCTGTCTCTGGGGTGGTTGTAACTACCCTGGTGTTTCCGTAGTCTGAGTGGGTCTGCGCGGGCCCCTTAGATGGAGGACTACAACATTGTTTTTGAGGAGAGTTGTGGGAACACAAATGCGTATTAGTGAAAGTGTGGAGGAATGCAACAGTGCTGGTTTAAATAGAGTGTGGGAAATACAACAGTGTATGTGTTAGTGTGAATGGGGGGGGAAAACAACAATGCTTGTATTAGTGAGAATGGTGGGGAATACAACGGGTTTTTGGTTAGTGTGAGGGATATGGGAATACAAAGTGCTTGTGTTAGTGTGAGTGGCGGGGGAATACAACACTGCTTGTGTTAGTGTATGGTGGAGAAACAAATGCTTAATTCTTCAGTCAGGTTATCTATCTGTCATTATTTCTTAGCATCACCTGAAATCAATACAGGGATTTTGTCGATTTCAGCCAAGTCTGTATTGTTATGGCATTAATTGAACTGTCACTTTTGAAACTTAAAAAAAGGGAGATGTTATGTTATTAAAAATTTTTTATTACTTTTTGGATAAGAAAGAGGTTTAAAATTTCCTTATCCTACACACCGTTCAGTTAGTTTCATACAGTGGAGGAGAATGGGCGGTGTCTCCTAGTGAGGGGATTTACCAGCCGAAACACGATCTGTGGGGAATAAATACCGGCTTTTTGGAAAGGTGGGCACCTTGAACAAACTGCTGTCGCTATTAAAAATCTTTCCCCCTTTCAGATGGATACCCTATCACCCAGACTTCTCCACATGATTCTTTCACCAGTGACAAAATGTGTTCAGTAATGACGAATTACGTTACTCAAGAAGGAAGTATAGGACGGAGGAAAACAAACCCATCCCCACTTAATAGAACGTTAGTCAAATGATAGACTTGGGAGTGAAAATTTGTCATATCTCACGTTTATAATGACAGCTTGATTAATAGAACCTTTAAACAAGAGATGCCAAGTTAATAATGATTTCTTCAGGTCACTAGTCTTCTTCATAAATATTCCTTTTAATAACGGCTCTGTCCAAGGCAGGTGAAGTTGCTGAGTTAAAAAATGTAAAAGCTTCAGCTCGGCTAACTGGCCAAGCACCTAAATTACGTTAGTGCAAAAGTACTATGAACTGTACCCTTAGAATGTAGGCGAGAAAGATGCATCAAAATTTCTTCCTGGAAGATACTGGAAGGATTGGGCCCAAACTTCCACACCGAAATTATTGCTTCGGGAAGGGGCAGACGGTGCAGATGCCCCCAAAGAAAGCGTCTAAGAACGATATAAACCCTGAGAGAAGAAATCAATAAAAAAAAAAGGCCCAGACTTTTCGATGCCCTCCCTTATGTAATTAGATTATCATGAAGATCGTTGTCCTCAAGAGGAAACCCCACAAAACCAAAACAATTCCTTTTTTCAGTCAGGGGAAGAAGTATACATTGGGCTGCGAGCGGGAACAAAACAGTGTCCTCCGGTACAGTGTGCCTCGGGGACAGTGTTCCTCCAGTGTGTGTCCTCCGGTACAGTGTGTCCTCCAGTACAGTGTGTTTTTTCAGGACAACCCAAAAAAGGGCACCATACTTTTTAACACATCTTTAAGAAACAGTCAGAATTCCCACTGCTAATGAACAAAGAATATGTCACTGTTAGATTCGTTAACATAGAATTTTCCCCAATAACTTATATTCAGGAAATTTTTGCCATTTTCATTATTTAGATTAAATTAGTTTAGTTAGTACAGAGTGTCTTTATTAGTACAGATCAAGAAAAGACATGCCACAGACACAGTAAATGAAAATGTAAGACCCATCTCCATCTCCCGAACAGAACCCCGTTCTTAGTGAGTCCAGCGCCACAAAATTTTTTGGGGTACCCACATTACCACAATGTCGACCTGTTTAACACATTCTGTCCTGCGTCTGTCTCCCCTGTCTCTTCTCGTCTGTTGTCTGTCTTTCTCTCTCTCTCTCTCTCTCTCTCTCTCTCTCTCTCTCTCTCTCTCTCTCTCTCTCTCTCTCCTTCCCCCAGCAGTTGGTCTATTTTTCCCTTTTGCCCTATATGTCTGTCCTGCTATAAAGTAACCGGCACTACAAAGAGAGAGAAAAGAGAATCGCTTTATTTATTTTTTTTCTTTCGCTTCGGTCGAGACGAGCCGGACGGAACAGACCTGATTTTTTGGTTTAAATTGATACATCAGCAGTGGGTGTCCACCCTGTTCTATATGATAAAATTTTGAGTGGGAACAATATCCAAGTGTTTCTGTCATACTCCATCACGCAGGATGGTGCTCACAAAGGTACTAGATTCATCACACTCAGCTGAGACATCCCCAAGGGTTCATCAGCTGGAGCCTCCGGTTTTTCTTATCACCCTTTTAAACTTCCATCTCAAGATAGCCGATAGAAACAAAGGAGAAATAGAACCTTTATGATGATATCTCCATCATCCCAGAGCGGAGCGAGAAAAAAATACACAGGAGAGGAGGAAAGAAACGATGAGGAAAAAAAATGGGGATGCTGTAAGACATGAGTCGGAACCTATTGAGAGAGGACCAGACAGCTGTGCAGTTCTGGGGGACCAGACAGCTGTGCAGCTTCTCGGAGGACCAGACAGCTGTGCAGCCTCGGGAAAGGGCACAACAGCTGTGCAGTCTCTGGGGGACCACAGCTTGCAGTCTCTGGAGGACCAGACAGCTGTGCAGTCTGGAGGACCAGACAGCTGTGCAGCTGAGGACCAGACAGCCGTGCAGTCTGGGGACCAAAAGCTGTGCAGTCCTGGAGGACACAACAGCTGTGCAGTCTTTTCGAGGACCAGACAGCTGTGCAAATCCTCGGAGGACAGGACGTAGCCCTCGGGGGACCATGTTATTAAATGTAATATAAAAAATTTCGAATCAGGGTTGCCATTAGTTTTTAAAAACCATTGGCCTAATTCTAATAATACCCAACACAATTTATCACAAATAATTAAATAAACATTATTATCAAATGCTGTACAGTTGTTTTACCCAGACAACAAACTCAATACAGTTGTTTTACCACCAGACAACAAACTCAGTACAGTGTTTTACCTCCAAACTCAATGTTTTTTCCCACAAAAACAAATCAGACAGTATGCATATATTGTTTCAAATAACGATACATATCTGTGTGATGTGTAGAGAGGTAAAAATGGGCCTAAATGAGAAGTTTAAAGACTAACGGATTTTTTTAAAATATGTACGTTTGACTATGTGTTAATCATTGTTTGGAAGACATGTGTGTTTCCATCAATAGGCCTATTTCTTTTAAACCTTTGCTTTGAAAGGAAACATGGAATCTGGCAAAGTTAAAAAAAAAAAAAAGAGCAAAATTTTTTTTATATTAAAGTCCAGGGTTTATTCCCTGGACCTCAGCAATGAGAGTCGCTCCTCTCACCGCTGGGCAACGGCGACAGACATATGTATTTCTTCAAATTCTATATTTAAACCTATGAAAGAAGGTGTGATTTATTTGATGACAGAAAAGTTAAAACAAATGGGCTATAGAGGGCGATTATATCGAGGTCCGCGGCTCCTTTGATCGACTTTAAAAAAAAAAAAAAAAAAAAAACTTGTGTCTATGTGTTTTATGAATATGTATTCATTGTTGATGTGTTTATGAATAGGTGATATGAATAGCTGGTAATTGTTTTAATTCTTCCACGGGTATACGAAGGACTACAGTTATGTATATGACTCTTTGTATCTGTCTGTTCTCACCTAAACGTGGTTGAAAGGTTCGAGTCACATTTCCTGACCCTTGTATGTCTGTATGTGTGTTTTTCTCTATATATGTTTGATCTCTGTATGTACTTAGTGGTGGATATGATAGTATTTCTTTGAGTGATTTTATAAGAAGAAATATGAACCTTACCTCTTCATATCTTTTTGTATGTAAGCAGTAAGGGTAGTGAGTGTATTTGTGTGTGTGTGTGTGTGTGTGTGTGTGTTTGTTTGTGTGACTTATTCACAACGTGTAAAAGTCACTTGGTCTCTCTGTATGCATATATTTTTGCAAATAACATTACATATCTGTGTGATGTGTAGAGAGGTAAAATGGGCCTAAATGAATCAGTCTGTCTTTTTGTCTCTTCTGTGTGTGTGTGTGTGTTTGTTAGTGACTTATTCACAACGTGTAAACCTCACTTGGTCTCTCCGTATGCATATATTTTTGCAAATAACAATACATATCTGTGTGATGTGTAGAAATTTAATATAAGCCTAAATGAGTAGGTCTATCTTTTTAGTATCTTGTCTGTTTGTATATGTGTGTGTGTGTGTGTGTTTTTTTGTGACTTATTCACAACGTGTAAACGTCACTTGGTCTCTCTGTATGCATATATTTTTGCAAATAACAATACATATATGTGTGATGTGTAGAGAGGTAAAATGGGCCTAAATGAATCAGTGTGTCTTTTTGTCTCTTCTGTGTGTGTGTGTGTGTTTGTTAGTGACTTATTCACAATGTGTAAACCTCACTTGGTCTCTCCGTATGCATATATTTTTGCAAATAACAATACATATCTGTGTGATGTGTAGAGATGTAATATAAGCCTAAATGAGTAGGTCTATCTTTTTTGTCTCTTGTCTGTGTGTATATGTGTGTGTGTGTGTGTGTGTGTGGTGGTGTGTGTGTGTGTGGTGTGTGTGTGTGTGTGTTGTGTGACTTATTCACAACGTGTAAACGTCACTTGGTCTCTCTGTATGCATATATTTTTTGCAAATAACAATACATATCTGTGTGAGGTGTAGAGATGTAATATAAGCCTAAATGAGTAGGTCTATCTTTTTTGTCTCTTGTCTGTGTGTATATGTGTGTGTGTGTGTGTTTGTTTGTGTGACTTATTCACAACGTGTAAACGTCACTTGGTCTCTCTGTATGCATATATTTTTGCAAATAACAATACATATATCTGTGATGCGTAGAGAGGTAAAATGGGCCTAAATGAATCAGTCTGTCTTTTTGTCTCTTCTGTGTGTGTGTGTGTGTGTTTGTTAGTGACTTATTCACAACGTGTAAACCTCACTTGGTCTCTCCGTATGCATATATTTTTGCAAATAACAATACATATCTGTGTGATGTGTAGAGATGTAATATAAGCCTAAATGAATCAGTCCTTTTCTTTTTGTGTTTGTGTGTGTGTGTGTGTGTGTTTGTTTGTGACTTATTCACAACGTAAACTCACTTGGTCTCTGTATGCATATATTTTGCAAATAACAATACATATATGTGTGATGTGTAGAGATAAATGCCAAATGTGAATCAGTTGTCGTTGTTGTGCTTTGTGTGTGTGTGTGTGTTTGTGTGACTTATTCACAACGTGTAAACGTCACTTGGTCTCTCTGTATGCATATATTTTTGCAAATAACAATACATATATGTGTGATGTGTAGAGATTTAATATAAGCCTAAATGAGTAGGTCTATCTTTTTAGTATCTTGTCTGTTTGTATATGTGTGTGTGTGTGTGTTTGTTTGTGTGACTTATTCACAACGTGTAAACGTCACTTGGTCTCTCTGTATGCATATATTTTTACAAATAACAATACATATCTGTGTGATGTAGAGAGTAATATGGCCTAAATGAATCAGTTTGTCTTTTGTCTCGTTTGTGTGTGTGTGTGTGTGTTTGTTGTGACTTATTCACAACGTGTAAACGTCACTTGGTCTCTCTGTATGCATATATTTTTGCAAATACAATACATATCTGTGTGATGTAGAGAGTAAATGGCCTAAATGAATCAGGTCTTCTTTTGTCTCTTCTGATGTGTGTGTGTGTGTGTTTGTTTGTGACTTATTCACAACTGTAAACGTCACTTGGTCTCTGTATGCATATATTTTTACAAATAACAATACATATCTGTGTGAGGTGTAGAGATGTAATATAAGCCTAAATGAGTAGGTCTATCTTTTTTGTCTCTTGTCTGTGTGTATATGTGTGTGTGTGTGTGTGTGTTTGTTTGTGTGACTTATTCACAACGTGTAAACGTCACTTGGTCTCTCTGTATGCATATATTTTTGCAAATAACAATACATATCTGTGTGAGGTGTAGAGAGGTAAAATGGGCCTAAATGAATCAGTCTGTCTTTTTGTCTCTTCTGTGTGTGTGTGTGTGTGTTTGTTAGTGACTTATTCACAACGTGTAAACGTCACTTGGTCTCTCTGTATGCATATATTGTTTCAAATAACGATACATATCTGTGTGATGTGTAGAGAGGTAAAAATGGGCCTAAATGAGAAGTTTAAAGACTAACGGATTTTTTTAAAATATGTACGTTTGACTATGTGTTAATCATTGTTTGGAAGACATGTGTGTTTCCATCAATAGGCCTATTTCTTTTAAACCTTTGCTTTGAAAGGAAACATGGAATCTGGCAAAGTTAAAAAAGAGCTCTCGCACTCTACACTCTGCACTCTACGCTCTCGCACTCTCACGTCTCGCACCCCTCACTCTCGCACTCCTACACTCGCACTCTCACACTCTGCACTCTCACGCTCCGCACTCTCACGCTCTCGCACTCTCACACTCGCACTCTCACACTCTCGCACTCTCACACCCCTCGCACTCTCACGCTCTGCACTCTCACGCTCTCGCACTCACACTTCGCACTCTCACGCCTCGCACCTCACGCTCTCGCACCTCACCCCTCCGCACTCATCTCACACACTCTCACTCGCTCTCTCACACTCTCGCACTCACACTCTGCACCTCACATCTCGCACTCTCACGCTCTCGCACTCCTCACACTCTCGCACTCTCCGCTCCCCACTCTCACTCTCGCACTCACACTCGCACTCTCACGCTCTCGCACTCTCACGCTCTCGCACTCTCACCTCTCGCACTCTCACGCTCTCGCACTCTCACACCTCGCACCTCACACTCTCGCACTCCACACTCTCGCACTCTCACGCTCTCGCACTCTCACGCTCTCGCACTCTCACACTCTCGCACTCTCACGCTCTGCACCTCCCCTCGCACTCTCACCTCGCACTCTCACACTCTCGCACTCACGCTCTCGCACTCTCACACCTCGCACTCTCACACTCGCACTCTCACACTCCTGCACTCACGCTCTCGCACTCTCACACTCTCGCACTCTCACGCTCTCGCACTCTCACACTCCACTCTCACACTCGCACCCCACACCTCGCACTCTCACGCTCTCGCACCTCACACCCCTGCACTCTCACGCTCTCACCTCTCACCTCCACACTCTCACGCTCTCCCGACTCTCACACTCTCGCACTCTCACGCTCTCGCACTCTCACACTCTCGCACTCTCACGCTCTCGCGCCCCACACTCTCGCACTCTCACGCTCTCGCACTCTCACACCCCGCACTCACGCTCTCGCACTCACACTCTCGCACTCTCACACTCTCGCACTCTCACTCTCACAGAATGACAATTTTGTTTAGAAACTACATCATATATGGACCTGATTTTGTTATGTTTGCGATTCTATTGATATAGTTTGAAGGTAAAGAATAGTTCAACTTTAATATTTAGTTAAATTGATTAGAGATCATATTGTCATTCTGTGTGTGTGTATGTGTGTGTGTATGTGTGTGTGTGTATGTGTGTTTGTGTGTGTGTGTACTCACCTAATTGTGGTTGCAGGGGTCGAGACTCGGCTCCTGGCCCCGCCTCTTCGCTGTCCGCTACTGGGTCTCCTGCTCCCTGCTCCATGAGCTTTATCATACCTTGTCTTAAAACTATGTATGGTTCCTGCCTCCACTATGTCTTTCTCTAGACTATTCCACTTCCTGACTACTCTGTGGCTGAAGAAATGCTTCCTAACACCCCTTTGACTCATCTGAGTCTTCAGCTTCCAGTTGTGTCCCCTTGTTTCTGTGTTCCTCTCGGGAACATCCTGTCACTGTCTACCTTGTCGATTCCCGCAGTATTTTGTATGTCGTTATCATGTCTCCTCTGCCCCCTTTTTCCTTCAGTGTTGTTAGTCCTTTTTCCCCTCAACCTTTCCCATAAGACAGCCCCCTGAGTTGTGGAACTAACCTTGTCGCAAACCTTTGCACTTTTCTAGTTTCTTTACGTGCTTGACCAGGTGTGGGTTCCAGACTGGTGCTGTGTGTGTGTTAGTTACCTAGGACATGTCAATTAGACACTAGGCCTGTTGTATGTATGTGTGTGTGTGTGTAGGAAACACTTCGAAATGTTTCTGCCCCACCTGGAATTGAACCGGCCCCTCCGTGCGTGAAGGAGAGCTTTACCCACTAGGCCACCGGGGGCGTGTGTGTGTGTGTGTGTGTGCGTTTCGTGTGTGCGTATGTGTGCGTGTTTGTGTGTGTGTGCGTGTGCCGTGTGCAGGAATCAGAGCATAATATATTTGGGCGTGTTAACTACGTTAAAGGTAGAAGGATGGAGATGCCTTAACTAACTAGTATGGGCCAAGAGGCCTTTATCTTGCTTCACTCAGTTGCAAAGACAGTCACTTAGCACTTGTTGCAAAGACAGTCACTTAGCACTTGTTGCAAAGACAGTCACTTAGCACTTGTTGCAAAGACAGTCATAGCACTTGTTGCAAAGACAGTCACTTAGCACTTGTGGACATCCATCGGCCACAGTCCCCCCAGGCGCTCTAACACTTCCCATCTCTCAAACTTGTATTCAAAGCCACACTTGTATTGAATATAACTATAACCATTATTTTTTTTTTAAAATTGTTGATGATTCAGCACCACCACCACCACCACCACCTCCACACCACCAAAACCACCACCACCACCACTCACCACCTCCTCATCATGTAAACTGATGAAGACAGGGAGGAATAACATCTTGTAGGAGTGTGGAAGAGCCAGTTGTGGGTGTGGGGTTCGTGAGGCAGTGGGGAGAATGAAAGGTAAGGCAGCTGGGATTGATGGGATAAAAGATAGAAATGTTAAAAGCAGGTGGGGATATAGTTTTTTGGAGGGTTAGTGCTATTATTTAATAAATGTATGGAAGAGGTAAGGTACCTAGGATTGGCAGAGAGCATGTATTGTTCCTTTGTATAAAGGCAAAGTTCACAAAGAGAGTGCAAAAATTATAGGGATAAGTCTGTTGAGTGTAACTGGTAAAGTGCATGGTAGAGTTATTATTGAAAGAATTAAGAGTAAGACAGAAAGCAGGATAGCAGATGAACAAGGGCTTTAGGAAAGGTAGAGGGGTGTGTAGACCGAAATGTTTACAGTGAAACATATAGGTGAACAGTATTTGGATAAGGGTAAAGAGTTTTGTGCATTTATGGTTTGAGAAAAGGCGAAAGGGTGGATAGGGGGCAATGTGGCAGATGTTGCAGGGTATGGAATAGGAGGTAGGTTACTGAAAGCAGGAAGAGATTTTTATGAGGATAGTGAGGCTCAAGTTAGAGTGTGTAGGAGGGAAGGGACTATTCCGAAAAAGTGGGCTAGACAAGGATGTGTGATGTCACCATGGTTGTTCAAATATAAGATGGTAAAGAGAAGTGAAATGGAGGTTTTTGGCAAGGGGTGGGTTAAAAGATAAAGAATTAAATAAAGTGGGAGGGGAAGTGTTTTTTGCTGATGACACTGTGCTTTGGGAGATTCTGAAGAGAAGCAGAGGTTGATAATAATTGGCAGGGTGTGTAAAAGAAGAAACAGAAAGAACAGGGAAGAGTAAGGTGATGAGGATAAAAAAAGATTAGTGACGAAAGTTTTGATATCAGTTTGGGAGGGAGAGAGTATGGAGGAGGAATGTTTTCCCAGATATTTGGGAAGTGGACATCAGCAGGAGGGGTTTCATGAAGAGGGAGGTGAATCATGAATTGATGAGGAAAAAAATGGGAGCATTTGAGTCTGTGGGGGACAAAGAACTTTGTCCATGGAAGTAAGAAGGAATGTATGAGAGAAGAATAAAGCCTTATAGGGGTGTGAAGCATGGGTGATGAATGTTGCAACGAGGAGAAGGCTGGGGGGTGGAGATGTCATGTCTGGGTCAATGTGTGGGGGAATATAATGCAGAAAATTTCTTTTTTGGAAATTAGGGGGAGTGGGGATTACAACCCTTTATCCAGAGAGCTGAGGGGGGGGTTGAGGTGGTTTACCATGTGAGAAGAATGGAACGAAAAGAATAACCTTGAGAGGTATAAATGGGGAGGGAAAAGTAGTAGGGGTCGGCCTGGGAAAGGTTGGAGGAGGTAAAGGAAGCTCAGGTGCGGGGGGCTTGGACTTCCAGCAAGACTGTGAGCGTTTTTGATAGAGAGAATGGAGAAATGGTTTTTAACATTTGGGACATGCTGTTATGTGAAACATAACATTTATGAAGGATTCAGGAAACTGGCAGGCCGGACTTGAGTCCGGGAGATGGGAAGTACAGTGCCCGCACCTGAGGGAAAAGGTTAATGTTGCAGTTTTAAACTGTAGTGTAAAGCCCCCCTCTGGCAAGACAGTGATGGAGTGAATGATGAAAGTTTTTTTTTCGGCCCCCCTGCCTTGGGGAATCGCCGATGTTTAATAAAATAAAAATAAAATTTATAAAAGGTAAAGAAAATAAAATTTTTGTTTTTCTAAGCCCTTACTAAAGTTTAAAAGATACATGAAATTTGGGAAATAAATAATAAATTTATTTAATTTAAGTAACAATGCAATCCAATTGAGTGAGATAACAATTTAAAAAAATTTAAATTTGCATTGCAGTTACAGTTTACTGGTCATATAATGAAATGTTATGAAAAGTTAGCTTAGTATGATTATTCATAACGGGTTTTTTACATTTAAGTGATTAATCAGGTTTTTACAAATGATTTTCTACTTTGTTGGGAATTTTGATATTGAGCATTTAGGTTTTGGGGGAGAAGGTTTTTTAGCATCGTTTTGAATTGGGGTACAGGCAGGGTTTCTTTTGGCATACAGGTAATGAATTCAAATTTTCGTGCCTTTATATGCATTGAGTTTTTTCATAGTGTTGTGGACACGGGAACATCGAGGAGGCCCCATGTTATTATGTGTCCTGTTAAAAATTTGGGAAGGGAAGTTTTTGTGGTGGGGGAATATTTTCATAGGTTTTTCTATGTATGTTAGGCACAAAAAGTATGAATGTTTTTATGGTGAGTAAGTTTAGGTTTTTTAAAATTGGTGGGGTATGTTGTCGAGGAATGTTTTATTCAACGCTGCTTTTGTTGTGTTTTTATGGTCTGAGATGAGTTTTTATGTAGAGCCCCATGCCAGATTCCATAGGTGAGGTAGGGGTAAAAGAGTGAGTGATATAGGGTAAGGAATGGTTGTAACATAAGATTTGGATAGTATTCCCCCGTCTTTGGGGACTTTCGGAAATTTTTTGTATATGTGTCTGAAATTTTACCACCCAAAATGGATTCCTAAAATTTTCCCCCCGGAGTTTTGTGATAGGGGGCCCGTTTATCATTATGTTAATGGTGCGTTTGTAGCTCTGTTCCCCTGTGGAACACCTACTGTAATAGTTTGCGGTGGAGCTGCTCCATTTGTGTACGCATATTGGTTTCTGTTGCTAAGGTATGATTTTAGGTAGTTGGGGGAGTGTCCTCTTATACCATATGTGAAAATTTTTAAATGAAACGATCATGGTCAATTGTAGGTAGCTGTTTAATGTCTTACAATTGTCCAATGTGTTCTTTTGTGTAGGGTAAGTGTCCGCATCACGGCAACATATTTAGGTGGTTTCTTTTTGTTTTTTTGAGGACACCCTTTAGGTTATGCTATACGTTAGTCTTAAGAAAATTATATTGTTTGAATTTATGAGGTACTTGGTGTTGTACCGTCATGTTACTTTTTATTATCACTATTTTGATTAATAAAAAAAAAAATTCGCAATTGAAAGCATTTCCCTGAGTCCTTACAATAAAATACTACTAGGTCGAGCTACTTTGTATTACAAAAAACACCCGTAGCGATGATTTTCCCTTTTTAAAAATTTTTATTATTACGACTATTTGCATTCCCATATTTACGTATCAAAAGGAGTTTTGATAGATGGGCGCAAGGTGGTATTACGCCACTATTAAAGATAAACGTGACTTCAAGAGACAAAAACAAATATTCTATGAAATAAACATGGGAGACTGAAGTTCATTTAGAGTATATACATTAATCAACATTCAGTTTGATTGTTTTGCTAGAAAAAAAAAAGACCGCAAGGCAAGTGAGTGTAAAAAACTACTAACAGTTATTGTTGTTAAATGACTGCATAACGACGGGGAAATATTTTTGAAAAGGATGCACATGTACATCGAGAAAATGGCAGAATGCCGAAATAGACTGACAACATCGCAGGTGAGTTGTTGATATTTCTCTTAAGTTCAACACCGTGAAATATGTATATTATAACTCTGTATTATAACTCTATTTACAACCTATATTTGGGAAAAAATTTTAAATATATATCTGAGAATCATATTAATGTATATCGAGATATTATGAATGTGTATGTGAGAATGTTATAAATTTCATAAAAGAATGTTAAAGTATGTATTAAATATTATATAAATGTTTATGTGAGAATGTTATAAATTATTTATTGAGATGAAATAAATCTTTTTGAAATTTTTTTAATATTTACTCAGAATGGAAAGAAGAGTTAATGGTCTCACAGGAACTTAATTTTCTGCAGCAAACACCAGCAGCTGCAGCAAACCCAGCAGCTGCAGAAAAAACCCAGGGAGCCCCCCGCATTATTTACTTTAGTCACACAACAGCTGCTGTTTATACCTTCCATAGTCTTACAGCAGCTGCTGTTTACACCTTCCATACCCTCACAGCTGCTGTTCCTTTCCCTCCATATCCTCACAGCAGCTGCTGTTTACACCTTCCATACCCCCACAGCAGCTGCTGTTCATACCCTCCATATCCCCCAGCGCTGCTGTTTACCCTTCCATAGTCTTACAGCAGCTGCTGTTTATACCCCCCATATCCTTTTGAAAATAACTTTACTCCAGCCGGGCTCCCCAACGCCCATTAAGATTCACGAAACATAAATAACTCAATAATGATGACTCTGCACCTCAAGAGGTGATAAATCTAAGGTAGTTGTTGAATATTTAGGGGAAAAAGAACCATTTTGAGTGATAATGAAACGTATGAACCGCTCATTAGGAACCCCCCCGACCAGGTCAACAGTCATTTCAATAAACACTTTAAAACGTTATTGAAGGGGAAAAATGAAAATTAAACATCTGTCGGGTAGGGCAGCATCTCTACCTATCTTTATGGGGTAATAAAGACTCATAAGCCAGGGTTCAGCTCGACCTAATATAATTCAGTAGGCTCAGCAGCATATAACCTATCTAAATGGCTGGTTAAACTTAAACCCCCATAGTCGGAAAGATCTCAGATGCACATATTAAAAATAATATTGCCTCGAAAGGCTCCAGAAAAAAAATGCCCCAAATGAATTTGCTGTTGGTTTGATGCCAGCTCTTTTCCAAAGCCCCATTGTTTTCCTACCTTGAAGGGGAACTAGAAAGCTTCCCATGCCCTCCCCCTGAAAATAAAAATTTAATTTTAAAACTTTGTGTTACTGATTGCAAGTTCGTGTTTGAAGGAAATACTATGTTTATAAACAAGGCATGACAATGGGGAAAACCCCTTACTCAGCATCTTTTTTTGGAATTCTATGAGACTAGATTTCTTAAAGACATTCTCCCAGATAAAGCTGTTGGTTCAGATACGTAGATGATTTTCTTTGCCTGTGGCCTAAAGGTCACAACATTCGATTCCTACCTAGACTCATTGGTCTAGTACCCCATTAAGTTCACTACATAACACAAACAACACAAATAAACAACATTTTGCCGTTCCTAGATGTTTTAATCCATCGTGTTGATAGAAAATTCAAATTTGTTTATCAAGTCCACCAATGTGACGTCATAATTTCACTACTATTACAACCACGACACCAGGGTAAAATAGTGTTTTCCCAATTTCTTGGGGTCTTGCGCATCTAGGTCCAGAGTACCTGAGGACAAATCACAAGATATTAAACATAGCCAAAAAACGAATATCCCAGGGATTTGTCGAGAAGACACTAATGTCAGCAAGGAAGATTTTTTAACGACTGAACCTAAGAAGTCATCATCATTTTGCCCAGAGCTTTGGTAAGAGGGGGGAAGGAAAAGGATAGGTAAGGAGGGAAAATTGGGAAAAAAAAGGGGGTGTGTGTGGGGGAAGGATAAAAAAGGTAAGGGGCCCCAAACCACTTTGGTGCATAATATATGTGTTTAGTGGTAAATAAAGGTAATATATCATGGGGGGCATAACAATTGCCCAACAGTGCCCACCGGTATAACGGGTTTTGGTGCATGACTCTGCATCGGAAAAGGATACAATGCTTTTTTTTTTTTTTTAAATTGCGGACGAAAATTAAAAGGACGATAGCAGGGTAGTGGGTTAAAAAAACTGCTATCTAGAGATGCTGGCCAGCGTGCTTTGCAAAGGTGGTGCCCAAATTTTATTATTGGCACTGTTAGTAAATGGATGTAATAGCTGTAAATAAAAACAGGAATCCCCAGAACTTGGGTTAGAAGTGATATCAGTAGACATAGAAAGGTTCTGGGTTACCCCCTCATCTGGGTCCTCTGGGAAAGGGCACTCAAGATCTTGGGTCGTTGAAAATCATCCTTATGTATAAATCTTCTCACTCGCTGATGGAGGGTCATCCTTTGAGTTCTATGAGGAGCTGCATTAATAACTTCGGTGGCATTGACAAAAAAGGGAGGATGTTTCGTCTGGGGGATACAAATCCTGCATGGTATCTTCCTTTTTTTCAATGATCAAGCCGAAAATTCATTGCAACAATGTCTTGTTGAACGTGTAGATCACTATTCGAATTCTATCTCTTCTGGTGCCTGTAATAAAACGGGGGGCTTTGTTCTGAACTCGTTGTAGGTGAAGCATGTTTGTTTTTTTTGTTAATGACAAAGGCCCCACGGATATTCAAGTAAGGGTCTTATCATCATCTTATACAGGTGTTTTTTTACGTGAGATGGAGCTGATTGAAATCTGAATAACGTGGCAAGTCGAGCTTTAGCTAAATTTACCTTTTGGTGACATGGGAAGACGAATGAAGTATCCTGTCTATCTCATAACCCAGTATCTTATTAGGATTATGAATGGCTTATATATTTGATGGAATCCCCCTTTATCTTCAATGGTGGAGGAAAAAACAGCCAATTGTATAAAGAACTTTGTCTGGGTTAGTATAATACGCCATTTCCTCTCCCAGTTCGTGTTCTACGTAATTCTGTATTCATTTTTTTGACCCTCTCTATTTATATTTACCTGTAACAGGAGTGGACGAAACTACATGAATTCATCAGCAAATTGAGTAATAATTGTATCATTATACTCAGGTTGAGGTGACCCAACATTATTGAATAATATTGGGCTAAGACACGAGCCCTGGGTACACCAGCTGTCGGTATAAACGGTTCAGCTGTCTTACCACAAAAAAGAAAGGGAAAATTTTTCTTTTGGGAGAGGAAGTTGTATATAAAGCGAAGGAAGGCCCAGTTGTGTTCAGGAAGGTCAAAACACAGGAACTGTGAAACAAAAATTGATTAAAAAAACCCCCAACACACCCCCCAACAAAATGGTGGGGTTTACAAGGTCCCATGTACTCAGTGTCCTCTCTCATATTTGTTAAACAGGTAAACGTTTGGGAAAAGAGAAAGCCCAACATAAAAACTCAGTCAGGACGGGGTCGAACCTATGTTTAACCACGTAGTTCCTGTAATCACCCACCGGGGTGGGCTGCTGCCCAGATTATGTACCAAACAGTTCTGTATTGAAAGAAACATAACTGAATCTTCTCTCTTGAATCTGAAAGGGAAAAATATATAACTCAAATTATGGGTTATACAAGCTCGATAGCTATTTAGTAGAGTCTATTGTAAAAAGATTAAACAACAATGCTATACAAAATCCCGGATTGTATTTTGCCAGGTGGTTTCTGATGGGTTAGTACTCACCCAGTTTTCTCACCTAGTTTGGTTGCAGGGGTCGATTCATGCCCCGCCTGCCCTTTACTGGCCCCTACTGGGTCACTGTCCCTTCCCCTGAGCCTTATCATACCCCTTCTTGATGCTATGAATGGATCCTGCCGCCACTACATCACTTAAACTATTCCACTTCCCGACCACTCTGTGACTGAAGAAAACTTCCTAACATCCCCATGATTCATCTGAGTCTTCAACTTCCAACTGTGACCTCTTGTTGCTGTGTCCCATCTCTGGAACATTCTGTCTCTGTCCACCTTGTCAATTCCCTCAATTTTTATGTCGTTATCATGTCCCCTACTCTCCTGACCTCCAGTGTCGTCATTTCCCCAACCTCTCCTCGTAGGACATCCCCCAGCTCCGGACTAGTCTTGTTGCAAACCTTTACTTTCTCTAGTTTCTTTATGTGTTTGGTTAGGTGTGGGTTCCAAACTGGGGCTGCATTTCAGTATCCTAACGTACACAGTGTACAGGG
>WNWK01016527.1:0-44688 GCA_009830355.1 Cherax destructor
CAGTTTCTTGAAGTTGGAAATGACCTGCTGGTCCATGGGCTGGATAAGAGGAGTGGTGTTAGGAGGCAAGAACTTCACTGATGAAACTAAACTTATCAGAAAAAAAGTCATCCAAGTTGTGGAGGATGAGCAGGAGCATTGTCCAGTAGCAGGAGGCACTTGAGTGGCAATTTCTTTTCCAAGAGGTATTTCTTCACACTAGGGCCAAATACTGCAGTCAACCATTCCACAAAAAAGTCCTTAGTGACCCATGCATTACTGTTAGCCTTCCAATGCACACACAAATTATTCCTGTTAACATTGTGTTTCTTGAAGGCTCTGGGATTTTCTGAGTGATACATCAGTAAAGGCTTCACTTTAAAATCACCACTGGCATTGGCACACATCATAAGAGTTAGCCTGTCTTTCATAGGCTTGTGTCCTGGCTGTGCCTTTTCCTCCTTAGTAATGAAGGTCCTCTTTGGCATTTTCTTCCAAAAGAGGCCTGTTTCATCACAATTAAACACTTGTTGGGGGAGGAATTGTTCAGTGGCTATGAACCCCTGGAATTCCTGCACAAATTTTTCAGCTGCTCGTTTGTCTGAGCTGGCTGCCTCACCATGCCTCACAACACAGTGTATGCCACTATGTTTCTTAAACCTCTCAAACCAGCCTCTGCTGGCTTTAAAATCACTTGCCTCACCACTGGTTCCAGGCATTGTCTTGACAAGATCTGCGTGCAACTGCCTTGCCTTTTCACAAATTATCGGCGTGGAAATACTATCACCCGCTATCTGTTTTTCATTGATCCATAACAGTAATAACTTCTCAACTTCATCCACTGTTTTCGATCTTTGTTTCGTAAATAAATCAACCCTTTTGCAACGTTGCTTCCTTGATTTCTTTTCTCTTTGCCAGGATAGTGGTGATAGTAGATTGTCTTTTCCATACATCCTGGCAAGCTCACCCACACGTACGCCACTCTCATATTTTTCAACAATCTCCTTCTTCAGTTCGATGGTGTTCCTCACTCTCTTTACCACTGGGGTGCCACTAGGAAGCTTTTTGGACCCATGGTGACTTATTTCACAGTGACAGTCCCTAAATCACCAAAAAGACACCAAATGTATTGTGAATGCTTGAAAAGGAGCGCTGGGTAATGTTCACTCAAGTGTAAACAACGCTGGACTGGCGTCCTGGGAGGAGGTGCGCAGCGCAGAGCGGGCAGACAGGTCCGGTACGTAACGTTGGCTGAGTAAAAACGCTAGCCGAAAAAATATTGACCGTAAAAAGCAACCTTTAGCGAAAAACGTTATCTGGAATGAACGTTAGCCGGGGTCCATGATGTCAATAACCCCAGTGCGTAAGACGTACTAGTACGACCAAAACCCGAAAGGGTTAATGTGTCCTGCATGCCAACACAGGCGCAAGTTGTGGATTTTAAAGCAGTTAAGTTCAGTGACAAAGTGTAGCATTAAGAGTATAGCAATTAAGCATAAGCCGCTCTGCCTATCTTCTGCAAGGTATGTAAATGGTGTAGAGACCAGTTCATTTGCATATTATGGTTTTCTTATGAGAGAAGTGATCTAATGCAGTTAGCATTACAAACCCCATTTTTCTTATACAGTTGACCCCGACTTTTGAACATTCTTCATTCCAGAATGCTGTTCAAGTGCTGTTACCAAACAAATTTATTCCCATAAGGAATGATGTAAATTAGAGAGTCCATTTCAGACCCCAAAAATACACTTATAAAAGCACTTACAATAATAAACTTACATAAAGGGCGAGTTTGGAGTGTTCGAATAGCGAGGGTCCACTGTACTAACATGTCTGAAGGAGGAAAGAATGGGAAGATGTTTTCATAACTGGAGCAAGAATGCCCACCACCATCTCCCTCCCCACCACCACATACGTAATGACATACAGTGGACCCCCGCCAACGAACACCCCGGAAATCGTACAAATTTTGTTAGTATAATGTTGTAAGTGCTTGTGGAAGTGTATTTTTGGGGGTCTGAAATAGACTAACCTACATGACATTATTTCTTAAGGAAGTAAATTTGTTCGGTAATGGCACTTGAGCAGGCTTCTGGAATGAATTTTGTTCGTTAGGCGAGGGTCCACTGTACATATTTTATTCATTCTAGAGTGTATATCAGGTTTTATGTTATTTATATTGTTTATTATGTCATATTAGATGAATTATGATAGATAAATAAGCCGTAGAGTTGATAATAGTCATATTGAAGTACTATTTTGTCATGCCTCCTGACAGCAGGAACGGATTAATTGGATTTACATGATTTCTTATGAGAAATACTGCTCCGACTTTAGGACGTTTCGACTTTAGGACTAGCTTCTGGAACGGATTAAGTTTGAAACTCTAGGTATCACTGTAACGTGCACCAAAGTTGGTAGTTTTGCTAATTTTACAGAAAACTAAAAAAATACCATTTTAAAAAAAAGTGAAAAATAAACATTGTAGAAATTCTGGCACTAAAACATTTCCTCTGTTCATTAGTCACATTCCTAGGCATCTCCTATATTACACTTGCCTTCCATGTTGAATTCTTAAGCACACAAATATAGAAGATGTACTCTTTTTCTTGGATAATAAAATATAGCCACGAATGATTTGTCATGATTTATGTCATCCTAAAATTTGAATTAGACCTATTAAAAATCCACAAAAAAGACTAGGGGTGTAAGAGGTATTACCCATCCTCAGGAATATCGGCAAAAATTGAATGTTCCTACTAATTTGAGCTCAGTTTCAAGCTACTTCCATTCCTGAAACCAATCAATTTCAGTAGTATGGCTTCCATTTTATCAAATGATACTAATTAGTAGCCAATAAAACCATCTGAGAAAACACCTCAGTCACTATTTTAAATCATACACAGTCAATTTTGTTTTCCCATTATACAGTGTGGGGCAGGATTTTTTTTATACAATGCACACTCAATGCATAGACCCATTCTCTTGTATCTAGGCCAAAATTTACTGCTCACAGCTTATCTGAGTGAGCTGAGCTCATGACATAGAGCTTTTACCAAGACTATGGTAGATTGCTAAGCTTTTCTTTAAGCTTCTCTGTTAAGAGACTGGAAACCACTTTTCAAACATTTTAATACCACTCACTATCCAGATCTGTGCCAATTGAGAATAGGTAAACTTTGAAGATCAAAGCTCAAATATTTTATCCTTTGTTATGAAGATCAACATTTTTTTATATAAATAAGTTATCTTATTTTCTCTCCTTCATATGCATTTGTTGTATTTTATTTACTCTAGGTCACTTTCTTTTAACCCTTTGGGGGTCGACAAGCCTTCTCGGAAACGTGTTCCTAGGGCCGAAAATTTTTTGGGAAAAAAAAAAAAAAAATTTCTTATGAAATGATAGAGAATCTTTTTCTGATCATAACGCCACCAAAATTATGAAATTTGATAAAAAACTAACGGAATTATGCTTTCACGAAGTTCGCTGTATCTATGACACTGACGCATCGGCGATTTCACCCACTTCGAGCCCTATTTTCTACAAATTCCAATGTTTCAGTCTCCTAAAATTATAGCTATTTCGCTAGAATTCCATTTCTTCTATCGATTGAGTACAAGAAACTGCCTATTTACCAATTTCATCTACCCAAAATAGTGGTCAGAAAATGGCAATTTTCCAATTTCAAACAAATTTCAAATGATGCCAATTTCAAAATAGGGTCCAAAGTAAACAAGGCAGACATTCCTGGCACTAAAATAACATGTTCTCTGTTCTTTAGCCACGTCTCCAGGCCCCTGTTCCATTACTTTTGCTTTTCATTTTGAATTTTTATTCTCACACAAAAATAGAAGATTTACTGTTATGTATACAACTGCATCATTGTAAAAATGTTATAAATAATATCAGAGCACTTGTGCATGAATATAAGACTCGCCAGTTGATGTGTATTGGACGCATGGTGTGATTTGTTTACTCTTGAACATCGTCGAAAAATCGAACATTTTTGCTACTTTGAGCTCAATTTCAAGGTACAGTGGTACCTGGAGTTACGATGGTCCCCAAAATCGCCCTTTTATGTAAGTTTATTTTTTTAAATGCTTTTGTAAGTATATTTTTGGGGGTGTAAAAGGACTAGTCTATTTTACATTATTCCTTATGGGGATAAATTCGTTTGGTAATGGCACTTGAACAGCATTATCGAACGAAAAAATATCGTAACTCGAGGTACCACTGTACTTGTCATTGTCATACCAATCAGAATCATCTCTATTTCTTTAATATATCTTCCATTCTATCAAATGAGACCAAGAAAACGAGAATACATCAATAAATACCATACGAAAATCGACTGCAAAGTCGCTGTTTTAATCGAAAAACGGTCAGTTTTTTTCTCATAATGCAGTGTGTGCTGCAGAATTTTTTTTATACTGCGCACACTGACCACACAGACCCATTCTTTCATATGTATGCCTACCAGACATTTTCTGCTTAAATTGAGGTCACTAGAATTTGGGCGTACTAGTACGGCACCGACCCCGAAAGGGTTAATGTCTCTTGATATCTCTAGGTCTAGACTACTTCACTCTCACACTGGCAATAATTTCAACTTGCAGTTATTGTGATTTCCTATCTAACTTTTCTCAAGACCTGGTTTCAGTGTTGCCTTAATGGGGTGGGCAGTGATCACTTAAATCAGGATTCATTATTATTATTTTAATGCACTGGCCTTCTCCCACTGAGGCAGGGTGACCAAAAAGACTAATGAAAATTTCTCTTCTAAATTTAGTAATACTACCAGGAATTATATGGAGATGAAAAATGCTGTATTAGCAATACAGTGGACCCTCGGTTTTCGTTCACCTCCAAACTCGAACAATTATGTAAGTGTATTTTTGTAAGAGCATTTGTAAGTGTATTTTTGGGGGTCTGAAACGACTAATCTAATTTACATTGTCCTTATGGGAACAAATTCGTTCGGTAACAGCACTTGAACAGCATTCTGGAAAGAATTTTAAACGAAAACCGAGGGTCCACTGTATTACTTTATTATTAGATGCAGATAACTCTAAAGTACATAAAAGGTGGGCAAAAGATTAGAAAGGTAAGATTAAGGTAGCCTTTAAGGTACATATTGAAAAATATGCTTGACTAAGTACAACTTTTAAAAAAAAAAAATTGTGCAGCGTAGTGCATCTTGTAAGTTATTGCTTCCTGGGTGAGTTCAACTGGTATGCAGTACAGTACTTCAATATAATGAAAATTTTAAGAAATAATGTATAATAGCTGAAATTTAATTCAAAATGTTTTAGTGAATTCACAGTTGGCTTGGAATGATGATGAGTCACGCACACTGCTCCAGCTGTATCCACAAGTATTGGTTGACCTTTGTGGTAATGGAGATCATCAGCCTACTGAAGAACTCTGGCTACAACTGGCAAAAGCATACCTGAATGCCCAGAATGACAGAAAACGATGCCATGAGGTGAATGTGGCATCCAGCCAAATTTTAGTAGTATTTAATAATTGCATTTACATTGTTAACATTCATGTATTAATATAACTTATGTCAATTAACTGTGTTCATTGATTCCATTAGTAGTTGGCTGTAGATAGCTCATGGTTGTCCATCCACCCTGTTATACCCTCCTCATTTGCTCTGCTCTATGAAAATTTCTGGCGGTTACCCAAACTCTTTATTTTTATTGACCTATCATCAACTTCATAGAACTATTGTACAGTATTTTATGGTTCTGATACTGCTGTTCGTTGATTTCCCTTCAGAGATAAGAGGACAGGTGGATGCCGTAATGCCAGTGAAGAGCTCTTGATCCAAGGAATTAAAGCTATGTTTCCCATCCTCTGATCAAATCTGATTACTCCTCCCTCTACCATTTCCCAGACAGTGTATGACCCCTTATAGATTCACCTTTTTTCCCATAAATATAATGATTATGGAGTATGGAGGAGGTGAATGTATTCAGATATTTAGGAGTGGACGTGTCAGCAGATGGGTCTATGAAGGATGAAGTGAATCATAGAATTGATGAGGGGAAAAGGATAAGTGGTGCACTTTCGGAGTCTGTGGAGACAAAGAACTTTGTCCATGGAAGTAAAGAGGGAAATGTATGAGAGTATAGTTATACCAACGCTCTTATATGGGTGTGAAGCATGGGTGGTGAATGTTGCAACAAGGAGAAGGCTGGAGGCAGTGGAGATGTCGTGTCTGAGGGCAATGTGTGGTGTGAATGCAATGCAAAGAATTCGCAGTTTGGAATAAATAAATGCAATTATAGAAAAAGATATACAGTGGTACCTCGACTTACGTTGTTATCATCTTACGTAATATTCGATACCCGTTACTTATAACGTAAGAAATTTGAATGCGACATCCGTTGATTGATTCGTCTTACGCCTTTCGTACCGGACCTGTCTGCTTGGAGCCCAGCTGAGCGCGCACTCCAGGGAGCGTCAGTGTGCTATTGTTTACAAGCGAGAGCGACCACCCACCCACACCCACGCATTCATACCAGTATATTGTCATTATTCCACTGTTTTTAGTGCTTGCAACTGCTAAATAAGCTACCATGGGTCCAAGGAAAGATCCTAGTGCTAAGCCTGTGGCAAAGATGAACAGAAATATATGTACGATAGAAGTGAAGAAGGAGATAATAGAAAAATATGAAAGTGGAGTGCGTATCAGTGAGCTGGCCAGGCTGTATGGTAAACCCTATTCTACCATCTCTACCATTGTGGATAAGAAATATTTAAGTAAAATCAAGGAAGCTGTTGTTGCAAAAGGTGCATCTGTGATCACAAAACACAGACCACAAGTGCTGGAAAATGTGGAAAGGTTGTTGTTGGTGTGGATCAACGAGAAACAGTTAGCAGGAGATACTGTTTCGGAGGGAATAATATGTGAAAAAGCAAGGCAGTTGCATGATGATCTCCTTAAGAAAATGCCTGCAACGAGTGAAGTGAGCGAATTAAAGCCAGCAGAGGCTGGTTTCAAAAATTTAAGAAGCGTACTGGCATACATAGTGTTGTGAGGCATGGTGAGGGAGCCAGTTGTGACAAAAGTGCGGCTGAAAAATATGTGCCTGAATTCCAGGAGTACATAGAGGCTGAACAATTCCTCCCCCAACAAGTGTTTAATTGTGATGAAACAGGCCTGTTTTGGAAGAAAATGCAAAACAGGACCTACATTACTCAGGAGGAAAAGGCACAGCCAGGACATAAGCCTATGAAAGACAGGCTAACTTTGATGCTTTGTGCCAATGCCAGTGGTGATTGCAAAGTGAAGCCTTTACTAGTGTATCTTTTGAAAATCCCGAGTGTTTGGCAGATGCAGTGTCAGCAAGTCTAACTTGTGTGTGATGTGGAAGTCTAACAAAAAGGCTTGGGTCACAAAGGACATTTTCTTAGATTGGTTCAATGAAGTGTTTGGCCCCAGTGTGAAGAAATATCTATTGGACAATAATTTGCCACTTAAGTGCCTCCTGATAATGGACAATGCTCCTTGTCATCCTCCAAACTTGGTAGAGAAAATTGTGGAGGAGTTTAAATTCATCAAAGTGAAGTTCTTGCCCCTAATACCACTCCTCTCCTCCAGCCCATGGACCAGCAGGTCATTTCCAACTTTAAAAACTCTATACCAAAGCAATGTTTCAAAAGTGCTTTGATGTGACCACAGACATGAACATAACCCTAAGAGAATTTTGGAAAAACATTTCCATATGCTGCATTGTGTACACCTTATAGGTAAGGTTTGGGAGGGAGTGACTACCAGGACTTTGAACTCTGCCTGGAGAAAATTGTGGCCAGACTGTGTCCTAGAGAGGGATTTTGAAGGTTTTGGGGCTGAGCCTCAGAACCCTGAGCCTGAGCCTGAGCCTGTTTTGGAAGAAATTGTGGAATTGGGCAAGTCTTTGGGGTTAGAGGTGAGTGGTGAGGATGTGGAACAGTTGGTGGAGGAGCACAAGGAAGAGCTAACCACTGAAGATCTGCAAGAGCTTCAACAGCAACTGGAACAAGAGAGCAGAGGTCAGGACAATGGTTCAGAGGAGGAGGAGGAGGTGGAACAAAAATGGAAGAATGTGCCTTCTTCAAGGATTAAGGACATTTGTGGAATGTGGAGCAAGGTGCAAGCATTTATGGATGAATATCACCCTAACCATGCTGTTGCAGGCCGTGCTGGCAACCTGTACAATGACACTGTGGTGTCCCACTTCAGGGATGTTTTAAAGAATCGCCAGACACAGAGCTCCCTGGACAAATTTGTTGTTAGAAAGAGGTCCAGTGACTCTCAAGCTGGTCCTAGTGGCATTCAAAGAAAAAGGCCAGTAACCCCAGAAAAGGACTTGATACCTGCAGTGTTAATGGAAGGGGATTCCCCTTCCAAACACTAGCATACTACTCCACCTTCTCCCCTCCTCACGTCCTCCACACATCAACAACTCTTCAATAAATGTAAGTGACATGTTATTGTACAATATTTGCATGTGTATTTATGTATTCTTTATTAAATTATTTATTATTTAATGTCCAAAAGTTCTAAAAAATATTTTATTTAACTACTTTTGGAAGTCTTGGACAGATTAAATTTATTTCCATTATTTCTTATGGGGAAAATTGATTCGTGTTACGATTGTTTCGTCTTAAGAAATGCCCTCTCTGACGGATTAAAATCGTAAGTCGAGGTACCACTGTACTATACAAAAAGTTACATATACTAACTATTGGATTATTACAATTTTGAACAATTTTTCACAGAGATATAGGATAGTTGTACAATGTTGATGATTTACTAATTGAACTGGCTAATGAAATAGTTGGAATAGTTACTATGACTAGTATTAACTTGGTTTGGACAATTATTTGAATTCAATATTGCACTGGTTGAAATTTTAAAATAGTATATAAAAACAATAAGAGGTAAGTGAATGTAAAGAACTATTTTAAGAGAATATAGAGATTATTTTTTTATAGTAGAGTGTACTAATAGTGAAAAGGTTATAATAAAATTTTAAGTAAATACAGTCATACCTCGGTTAGCGATGGCGTCGGATACCGATAAAATCGGTTAGCGATACATTTTTACGTCAAAATATTAACTCAGTTTACGATGACTGTTCGGTTTAAAATATTCATCCCGGACACGTCCATGTGGCGCCCAGCTGTGCGGGCACTCCAGGGAGCGTCAGTGGGCTATTTTTACAAGCGAGCGACCACCACCCACGCATTCATACTAGTATACAGTGGTCCCTCGGTTTTTGCCGAAAGTAGGTTCCAGAATGCTGCTCAAGTGCCATTACCGAACGAATTTACTTCCTTAAGAAATAATGTCACGTAGGTTAGTCTATTTTAGACCCCCAAAAATACACTTGCAACAGCACTTATGAAAATACACTTACATAAATGTTCGAGTTTGGAGATGCACGAAAACCGAGGGATGACTGTATTGTCATTATTCCACTGTTTTTAGTGCTTGCAACTGCTAAATAAGCTACCATGGGACCAAAGAAAGCTCCTAGTGCCAGCCCTGTGGTAAAGAGGCTCAGAAATACAGTAGAACTGAAGAAGGAGATAATAGAAAAATATGAAAGTGGAGTGCGTATCACTGAGCTGGCCAGGCTGTATGGTAAAGCCTATTCTACCATTGCTACCATTGTGGCCAAGGTAAATACACGTAAAATCAAGGAAGCTGTTGTTGCGAAAGGTGCATTTGTGATCACAAAACAGAGATCGCAAGTGCTGGAAGATGTGGAAATTTTTTTGTTGGTGTGGATCAACAAGAAACAGTTAGCAGAAGATAGTGTTACGCAGGCAATAATATGTGAAAAAGCAAAGCAGTTGCATGATGATCTCGTTAAGAAAATGCCTGCAACGATTGCTGAAGTGAGTGAATTTAAAGCTAGCAGAGGCTGGATTCAAAGATTTAAGAATCGAAGTGGCATACATAGTGTTGAGGCATGGTGAGGCAGCCAGTTGTGACAAAAGTGCGGCTGAAAAATATGTGCCTGAATTCCAGGGGTACATAGAGGCTTAAGAATTCCAACCCCAACAAGTGTTTAATTGTGATGAAACAGGCCTGTTTTGGAAGAAAATGCCCAACAGGACCTTCATTACTCAGGAGGAAAAGGCACAGCCAGGACACAAGCCTATGAAAGACAGGCTAACTCTGATGCTTTGTGCTAATGCCAGTGGTGATTGAAAAGTGAAGCCTTTACTGGTGTATCATTCTGAAAATCCCCGAGTGTTTGGCAGATGCGGTATCACCAAGTCTAACTTGTGTGTGATGTGTAAGTCTAACAAAAAGTCATGGGTCACAAAGGACATTTTCTTAGAGTGGTTCAATGGCGTGTTTGGCCTCAGTGTGAAGAAATATCTCCAGGAAAATAATTTGCCACTTAAGTGCCTTCTGATAATGGACAATGCTCCTTGTCATCCTCCAACCTTGGTAGAGAAAATTGTGGAGGACTTTAAATTCATCAAAGTGAAGTTCTTGCCCCCTAATACCACTCCTCTCCTCCAGCCCATGGACCAGCAGGTCATTTCCAACTTTAAAAAACTCTACACCAAAGCAATGTTTCAAAAGTGCTTTGATGTGACCACAGACATGAATATAACCCTAAGAGACTTTTGGAAAAATCATTTCCATATCCTGCATTGTGTACACCTTATAGGTAAGGCTTGGGAGGGAGTGACTACCAGGACTTTGAACTCTACCTTGAGAAAATTGTGGCCTGACTGTGTCCTAGAGAGGGATTTTGAAGGTTTTGGGGCTGAGCCTCAGAACCCTGAGCCTGAGCCTGTTGTGGAAGAAATTGTGGAACTGGGCAAGTCCATGGGGTTGGAGGTGAGTGGTGAGGATGTGGAACAGTTGGTGGAGGAGCACAATGAAGAGCTAACCACTGAAGATCTGCAAGAGCTTCAACAGCAACAGCAACAACAGACCACAGGTTAGGACAATGGTTCAGAGGAGGAGGTGGTGGAACAGAGATGGAAGAAGGTGCCTTCTTCAGTGATTAAGGAGATTTGTGGAATGTGGAGCAGGGTGCAAGGCTTTATGGATAAATATCACCCTAACCATGCTGTTACAGGCTATGCTGGCAACCTGTACAATGACACAGTGGTGTCCCATTTCAGGGATGTGTTAAAGAATTGCCAGACACAGAGCTCCCTGGACAGATTTTTTGTTAGAGAGGGGTCCAGTGACTCTCAACCTGGTCCTAGTGGCATTTAAAGAAAAAGGCCAGTAACCACAGAAAAGAACTTGGCACCTCCAGTGTTAATGGAAGGGGATTCCCCTTCCAAACACTAGCATCCCGTCCTCCACACATCAACAACTCTTCAATAAATGTAAGTGACATGTTATTGTACTATATTTACATGTATTTCTTTAATGTTCATTAAATTGTGTATTATTTAATGTGAAAAAGTTCTAAAAAATATTTTATTTTACTACTTTTGGAAGTCTGGAACGGATTAATTTTATTTCCATTATTTCTTATGGGGAAAATTGATTCGGATAACAATAAATTCAGTTACAGATACTCCCTCTCTGACGGATTAATATCGCTAACCGAGGTATGACTGTAAGTGATTACTAATACTGTAAATAGTTAAGGTTGGAAAATGGTAATGGTAAATATGTATTAAAAAATATATAGCAAATGGTTACAATAAAGAAAAAAGATATCTATAAAAAGTTACAAATACAATGAGGTATGTAGTTGCTTTTAATACAGGAAAATACAAAATAAGTCACACAATCAATTTTGTGAGAAATTTGAGATAGTGAGGTAGCAGTTACTAGAACAATTACGAATTTACATGCACTAACGTAGTCTAAGGATTTGGTCTCTGAGGTTGGTCAATCTCTGTAAGATTAGCATCTCGAAGGAAGTTGGACAGTTCATTTTCATTCATGATATAGTAAACACGGCCTACATTTGTTTTCCTTACTAGGATTTTCCCATCCCGTGTGAAGCACTGGTGGATTTTGTCATTATTCTCACGTTTGAGTTTTCTTGCTCTGTATAGGAGGTTCTGACGTTTTTTTGTGAGACACTCATTTACATAAACATCTTTTTTTGCTCTAATTGATGAACCTATTAGATCGTTTTTCCTGTCTTTCGTGTGAAATCTAAGCATAACACTCTGTTTTTTACCTTGGTTGCTAAGTAATCGTGATTCTTTTATCTCTGATGCTGGTACTATTACATTTAAGTGGTCTTTTATGATCTGAAGAGTAGCATCTTTGCAGATGGTATGGTTTATGTCACTTGGAAAGAGTGAACTGCTAATTATTACCGAGTTAGATGACTTATATTGCTCAGTTTTATCTTCTTTGTTAGTAAAATATTCGTTCAGCTTGGTGTCCATATTGGTTTTCCAGTCTTTGACCGCATCTTCAACCTTCGTGTTGTAGTTGAAACAGTTGACTGTGCGATTTCTTGTGCTCAATTGATAGAAGTAATACTAGTGAAATAGCAAAGAATTTGGTCGACTGGAATAATGTAATTGGCCTAAAATGGAGTCAAAGTTGGCAAAATCACCGATGTGTAAATATCACTGACACATCAAAATTTGCAGAGCATAATTTCGTCAATTTTCAATCAAATTTCGTACTTTTTTTTTTATTATTTTCAGAAAAATATTCTCTACCATTTCATAAGAAAAAATAATATTTTTTTTTTTTTTTTTTTTTTTTTTTTTGAAAATTCAAGGCCAAAATGGCCTTTGGGACCCTGAAAGGGTTAATATCTCACTCATTTCTTGGCTGTCATCTGTGTATGTCAAATCCTGCCTAAGCAGAGGCCCAATAATGGATATTGTTTTTCCTTAGATTTGGCATAAGAGAAGAAGTATTTTGGATTTTTTCAATTTCCTTTATGGCTTTTAGTTCTTCCTGAGATTCTTGTCTCCTGAAAGATTCCTTCAGTTTAAGTTCGATATTTGCAATTTCATTGACCAGTGCCTCTATGTATTTCAGATACATATATTGTTCCCTCTCAGCAGCTCTGTGACTCTTCGCCTTCGTCTGTATAGGGAGAGTTTCTCTCTAGTTTAAATCTTGTTTTTCTTTTTCTTAACCCTTTGACTGTTTCGGTCGTATATATATGTCTTATGAGCCAGTGTTTCGGGCGTATACACAGTGGACCCCGGTTTTCGTGATTTTTCGTTCCAGAATGCTGTTCAAGTGCCATTACCGAATGAATTTACTCCTTAAGGAATAATGTCACGTAGGTTAGTCTATTTCAGGCCCCCAAAATACACTTCCACAAGCACTTACAATATTATACTTACATAATTGTACGATTTCTGGAGTGTTCGTTACTCGGGGGACCACTGTATACTCAAAAATACTAGTGGCTTCAAATCAAGCGGGAGAAAGCTGCTTGTGCTCGGGCAGTACGTTTGAAATGCGCTGCTGGGGCAGGTACCGGTATAACAGAACCACAGAGAGACTCCTTGATTTTAAGCAGAGGAGAGCAATTGCTCGCCATGTCATACACTATGCTAAACGCACTTGCTGGCAGGATTACGTCTCTGCCATCACATCGGGTTCCTTGATGAGTTCAGTCTGGAAGAAAGTGCGGAAATTGAGTGGTAAATTCTCCCGACCCGGCTCCTGTTCTTCAGGTTGCCGGTGTGAATATAGCACACCCTCTTGCCATTGCCACTGAACTTGGTAATCATCTGGTCCGCACTTCTCATGGGCTCCATTTATGCCCCTCGTTCCTTTCTTCTAAGTCTGCCAGTGAGTTAAAGCCCTTAGATTTTTCTTCTCTCAGAGAAGAATCTTATAATGTGCCTTTTACCCTTCAAGAACTGGAGGCAACACTCTCCGCTTGCCAATCATCGGCACCTGGGCCAGACAGCATACATATTCGTATGCTACAGCATTTACATCAGTCTGCTCTTGCTGTCCTCTTACGACTCTTTAATCTTATATGGTCGCAAGGAGTTATTCCCCAGCTGTGGAAGTCTGCTAGTGTTCTCCCTTTTCGCAAACCTGGTACTACGGGACATGATACCTCCCACTACCATCCCATCACTCTTACCAGTGCAGTTTGCAAGGTGATGGAACGTCTAGTTAACCCTTTAACTGTCCACACGTAGATCTACGTTCACTCAGCACTGCTCGATATTTAAAAAAAAAAATCATTTTTTTTTTTAAATGAAGAGCGCATTTTTATAAACAGGATAGGCTAAGATATAATAGGATAGGCCGAGATATAAGCCCGACAAGTTGGTGATGGATGCTCACCTGATGGCAACATCAAGTCCTGCCGCTTGCAGAAGTAATGCCGATATACTTTTTTTCTAGTTTTTATTTTAATTTATACAATTTTTATGTTCTGGTAATTACAATTTATAATAGTTCTTGTGATTTCATAGCCAATCTTTGTTCTAACACTAATATTAGGTACTCAAATAGTCACAATGACACCAACAGGTGAACAATTTCACCTGTCTTGGTCATTTACTATTGTCTATAAATATATACAAAGTATTTATAGGTCCCAGCATTGTTTTAGACATCCTGGAGTATATATGAAACTCCATGAAGAATGGTGTTATGACAATTGTCAGATAACTACTGATAAGGCAGTGACATTGATGAATGTGTGCAAGGAACCCTTGCTTTGTTTTCACTGTCTGTATCTGTCTATCTATCTGTCTATCTATCTATCTGTCTATCTGTCTGTCTATCTATCTGTCTGTCTATCTATCTGTCTGTCTATCTATCTGTCTGTCTATCTATCTGTCTGTCTATCTATCTGTCTGTCTATCTATCTGTCTGTCTATCTATCTGTCTGTCTATCTATCTGTTTATCTATCTATCTGTCTATCTGTGTTTCTATCTATCTGTCTAGTTCGGCTTATCTGTCTTTGTTTGCCTGCCTATGTGTGCATGGAGTATAATATGAAACTCCTTGACTAATGGTGTTATGACAAGTGTCAGATAACACTGACAGCCCAATGACATTGATGAATGAATGTGTGCAGGGAACCCTCGCTTTGTTTTCACTGTATCTGTCTATCTATCTGTCCATCTGTCTATCTGTCTGTGTCTCTGTCTAGCTCTGCTTATCTGTCTTTCTGTCTGCCTGTGTGTGCCTGGAGTATATGAAACTCCTTGAAGAATGGTGTTATGACAAGTGTCAGATAACACTGACAGCCCAATGACATTGATGAATGGGAGCAGGGAACCCTCTCCTTGTTTCCACTGTCTATCTGTCTAGCTCTGCTTATCTGTCTTTCCATCTGCCTGTGTTGTGTGTGTCTTTCCGTCTGCCTGTGTGTGTGTGTGTGTCTTCCCGTCTGCTTGTCTCAGTCTGAGTGCGGCTCGTAAGCCAACAGGTATTATACGCAATGCAGAAGTGACAATGCATATTACTTGCCAGTCATGCGTATTATGTCTTATATCTACAAGCATTGTATAGGACTTTGCCTGGAATTTTTGGGTTATCCTAGGTAATTTACACTATGTATAATAACTGTACTTATGTGTACATGTGAGAGAGAGAGAGAGAGATTAGAGATATATATAGATATATATAGATATATATATATAGATAGACAGAGATATAGACAGATACAGAGATATAGGACAGATAGATATAGACAGATATAGACAGAGATATAGACAGAGATATAGACAGATAAAGACACAGAGACAGCCAAAGCCAGCCTACCGAATATATAAGAACATAAAAATGAAGGAACACTGCAGAAGGCCACCTGGCCCATGCAAGGCAGGTCCATGTCACCCCCCAGCTTAGACCAATGACCCACCTAGTCAGGTCACATCCTCTGAAGGAAGGAGCACAGCATCAGACCTAGTAGCACAAGCTAGTCAGGTCCAACTCACACCCACCCACAGCCACTCATGTATTTATCGAACCTATTTTTACTTTCCTCTTATAAGGGGAGTGTTAATGCGACATTACATCAGTGAATCCATGGTGTTTGCCACATTATTTGCTCTAGCTGGCACTCAATTGAACTAGTGCTCCCACAAGGTACTAAGTGGTCCCAGATTTTTTTAATACTGCGCACACTGAGGGCGCAGACCCATTCTCTCATGTCTAGGCGACTCAGGCCTATTGCACTAAATTTGTCACTTCTGCATTGCGTATAATACCTGTTGGCTTACGAGCCGCACTCAGACTGAGACAAGCAGACGGAAATACACACACACACACACACAGGCAGACGGACAGACACACACAACACAGGCAGACGGACAGACACACACAACACAGGCAGACGGAAAGACAGATAAGCAGAGCTAGACAGATAGACAGTGGAAACAAGGAGAGGGTTCCCTGCTCCCATTCATCAATGTCATTGGGCTGTCAGTGTTATCTGACACTTGTCATAACACCATTCTTCAAGGAGTTTCATATACTCCAGGCACACACAGGCAGACAGAAAGACAGATAAGCAGAGCTAGACAGAGACACAGACAGATGGACAGATAGATAGACAGTGAAAACAAAGCAAGGGTTCCCTGCCACATTCATTCATCAATGTCATTGGGCTGTCAGTGTTATCTGACACTTGTCATAACACCATTCGTCAAGGAGTTTCATATTATACTCCATGCACACATAGGCAGGCAAACAAAGACAGATAAGCCGAGCTAGACAGATAGATAGAAACACAGATAGACAGATAGATAGATAAACAGATAGATAGATAAACAGATAGATAGACAGACAGATAGATAGACAGACAGATAGATAGACAGACAGATAGATAGACAGACAGACAGATAGATAGATAGACAGATACAGACAGTGAAAACAAAGCAAGGGTTCCTTGCACACATTCATTCATCAATGTCACTGCCTTATCAGTAGTTATCTGACAATTGTCAACACACCATTCTTCAAGGAGTTTCATATATACTCCAGGATGTCTAAAACATTGCTGGGACCTATAAATACTTTGTATATATTTATAGACAATAGTAAATGACCAAGGCAGGTGAAATTGTTCACCTGTTGGTGTCATTGTGTTTATTTGAGTACTATTTCAGTACCTAATATTAGTGTTAGAACAAAGATTGGCTATGAAATCACAAGAACTATTATAAATTGTAATTACCAGAACATAAAAATTGTATAAATTAAAATAAAAATTAGAAAAAAAGTACAGTGGTACCCCGGTTTACGATATTTTTTCATTCCAGAATGCTGTTCAAGTGCCATTACCAAACGAATTTATCTCCTTAAGAAATGTTGTAAAATAGACTAGTCCTTTTAGACCCCCAAAATTACACTTACAAAAGCATTTAAAAAAATAAACTTACATAAAAGGGTGAGTTTGGGGACCATCGTAAACCGGGGTACCACTGTATATCGGCATTACTTCTGCAAGTGGCAGGACTTGCTGTTGCCGTCAGGTGAGCATCCAGTACCAACTTGTCGGGCTTATATCTCTGTAAGTATGCACTGCGAGTGAACGTAGATCTACGTGTGGACAGTTTAACCCTTTCAGGGTTATTGACGTACTAGTACGGCTTACGCACTGGGGGCTTACGCACTGGGGTTATTGACGTACTAGTACGCATAAATTCTAGCGCCTTCAAATCAAGGGGGAGAGAGCTGGTAAGCCTGCATGTGTTAGAATGGGTCTATGTGGTAAATGTGCGCAGTAGGAAAAAAATCTATGCACCTGCATTGCATTGTGGGAGTGGTAATTCAGTGCGCCTTTGTCACCAAGCCATGGGGTAAGGAATACCTCACTCCGGCAGTGTGAGTGGTAGGGAAGGCAGTGGGGGAGTGGGGAAGGCAGTGGAGTGTGTGCGGAAGACAGTGGGAGGAGTGGGGAAGACAGTGGGGTGGGTGGGGAAGACAGTGGGGTGGGTGGGGAAGACAGTGGGGGAATGGGGAAGACAGTAGGGGAGTGGGGAAGGCAATGGGTGGAGTGGGGAAGGCAGTGGGGGAGTGAGGAAGGCAATGGATGGAGTGGGGAAGACAGTGGGGTGGGTGGGGAAGGCAGTGGGGGGAGTGGGGAAGACAGTGGGGGTGGGAAAGTGGGGAAGACAGTTGGGTGGGTGGGGAAGACAGTGGGCGGGGAAGGCTGGCTGGCTGGCTGGCTGGCTGGCTGGCTGGCTGGCAGGCAGGCAGGCAGGCAGGCAGGCATGGCTGGCTGGCCGGCTGGCTGACCGGCTGGCTGGCTAGCTGGCTCTGTAACGCATGTACACATAAATACAAAGTGTAAATAACCTAGGATAAATACATAGTGTAAATAACCTAGGATAAATACATAGTGTAAATTACCTAGGATAATCCAAAAAAATCCAGACTGACAAATAATATATCAGGACTCAGATGTGGCAGTGTTGGTTCAATAGTGACTGTCTCTGAGACAGAGAGAGACAGAAAGAGAGACAAACAGACAGGCAGATAAAACAGTGAAAACAAATAAAGGGAAGGCAGTGTACACTCATTTGTCAAATGTCATCACTCTGATAAGAGGAGGCTAACCCATCACCCTTGGCTGGCTGGCTGGCTGGCAGGGAGACAGGGAGGAAGGAGGGGAGGGAGGCAGGGAAGGAGGCAGGGAGTCAGGCAGGCAAGGCAGGGTACCCACATCAAATGTCAAAACTAATTAGTTTAGCTGATAATAATAAGATAAGAGGACCCTCACCCCTCATCAATGTCACTGCTATACTAATTAGATTACTGATAAGACTGACACACACCATGCTTCAACAATAACAATAATTATTATTATTTTATTATTATTATTATTATTATTATTATTATTATTGTATTTTCCCTGCCAGTCAGTCAGTCAGCCAGCCGGCTAGCTAGTCAGCCAGCCAGCCGGCTAGCTAGTCAGCCAGCCAGCCAGCCGGCTAGCTAGTCAGCCAGCCAGCAGGTTAGCTGGTCAGCCAGCAAGCCAGCCGGCTGGCCATCCATGCAACCAGCTGTTCAGCCAGCCAGCCAGCCAGCTGTTCAGTCAGCCAGCCAGCCAGCCAGCCAACTGGTCAGCTAGCCAGCCAACTGGTCAGCTAGCCAGCCAACTGGTCAGCTAGCTAGCCAGCCAGCCAGCCAACTGGTCAGCTAGCCAGCCAGCCAGCCAACTGGTCAGCTAGCCAGCCAGCCAACTGGTCAGCAAGCCAGCCAGCCTGCTAGCTGGTCAGCCAGCCAGTCGGCTGGCCATCAATCCAGCCAGCTGTTCAGCCAGCCAGCCAGTTGGTCAGGTACCCAGCCAGCCAACTGGTCAGCTAGCCAGCCAGCCAGCCAGCCAACTGGTCAGCTAGCTAGCCAGCCAGCCAGCCAACTGGTCAGCTAGCTAGCCAGCCAGCCAGCCAACTGGTCAGCTAGCCAGCCAGCCAGCCAACTGGTCAGCAAGCCAGCCAGCTAGCCTGCTAGCTGGTCAGCCAACAAGCCAGCCAGTCGGCTGGCCATCCATCCAGCCAGCTGTTCAGCCAGCCAGTCAGCTGGTCAGCTAGCCAGCCAGCCAGCCAGCCAGCTGTTCAGCCAGTCAGCCAGCAGTTATTGTGTAGTATACAAGGAGTGTATATATACAAAATATGGTTTATATTGGTCTCACAAGACATAAAAGTTACTTGACAAAATAAAATGTTAAAAATAAAATAAAAAAGTATAAAAAAAAAAATAAACTATTACCGGGTGACAGGGTGACAGGCAGTCGGCGATGTTGCCGTAAGCGGTTCCATTTTGGTCAGCTTCAATCCTCTATATCTCGGTAAGTATTGATTGCAAAAATGTATTTTTTAGCCTATTAGATTTAGAAAAAAAACTATCATTTCATAGGAAAAAATAATTTTTTTTTTTTTTGGAAATTCATGGACCCTGAGAACGAGTTTCGGAGACCCCCCTTGGACCCTGAAAGGGTTAAGGGTTAAACCAAAAACACGATCAGAGTTTTTTTCCTCATTATGCACTGTGTGGTGCAGGATTTTTTTTATACTGCGCACACTGACCGCACAGACCCATTCTCTCACATCTAGGCCTAACAGCCTGTTTCTGCTTGATTTGAGGGCGCTAGAATTTAGGCGTACTAGTACGACAAAAACCCTGGGGCGTAAGCCGTACTAGTACGGCCGAAACCCCGAAAGGTTTAAAATCGGTAAATGGGTGGTTTCTTGTACTCAGTCAATAGACCAAAAGGAGTTCTAGCGAAATAGCTGAGTTTCATTGACTGGAACAATGGAATTGGCTGAAAATAGGGCTCAAAGTGGGCAGAATCACTGATGCATAAATATCGCCGAGACCACTAACTTTGCGAGACCATAAGTCCATAGGTTTTCCATCAAATTTCGTACTTTTGGTGTCATTACCATCAAGAAAATATTCTCTATCATTTCATAAGAAAATTTTTTTTTTTTTTTAAATTGACACTGAGAGTAAGTTTGTTGGCAGGGGTCTTGACAGTGAAAGGGTTAATTGACTGTTTATGTTATCGGTAAGGCTTCTGGTCAACAGTAGGCCATTAATACAGTGGACCCCCAACTAACGAAAGGCCCATACAGTCATCCCTTGGTTTTCGCTTGTCCCAGTTTTCGCCGATTTTGGTTTTCACCGACTTTTTTCAGGGAAAATTTGTCTTAGTTTTCGCCAATTGTTTTAGTTTTCGCCGACCGTATGGGACCTGTCCACCAGTGCCTCGCACATACAAAGCCGTAGGCCCGCCACCCACGCACCTCCCACGCACATTGTCACGCAGTCTAGCATTGTTTACACTTGAGTGAACATCACCCCAGATGTTTATACAAAACATTTATTAACAATTCATTGTTTTTGGGCCTTGATTATTGTGTGTGACTACTAAATAAGCTACCATGGGCCCAAAGAAAGCTCCTAGTGCCACTTCTTTAGTAAAGAAAGTGAGGAACACTGTAGAAATGAAGAAAGAAATAATAGAAAAATATGATAGTGAAAGTGAGAAACACGATGGAGTTTAAGAGTGTAGCAGGCATGCAGGGAGTGTAGCATGCATGCAGGGAGTGTAACATGTATGCAGGGAGTGTAACAGGTATGCAGGGAGTGTAACATGTATGCAGGGAGTGTAGCATGTATACAGAGAGTGTAGCATGTATGCAGGGAGTGTAACAGGTATGCAGGGAGTGTAGCAGGTATGCAGGGAGTGTAGCATGTATGTAGGGAGTGTAGCATGTATGCAGGGAGTGTAACAGGTATGCAGTAAGTGTAGCAGGTATGCAGGGAGTGTAGCATGCATGCAGGGAGTGTAGCATGTATGCAGGGAGTGCAGCATGTATGCAGGGAGTGTAGCAGGTATGCAGGGAGTGTAGCATGTATGCAGGGAGTGTAACAGGTATGCAGGGAGTGTAGCAGGTATGCAGGGAGTGTAACAGGTATGAAGGGAGTGTAGCAGGTATGCAGGGAGTGTAACATGTATGCAGGGAGTGTAACATGTATGCAGGGAGTGTAACAGGTATGCAGGGAGTGTAGCAGGTATGCAGGGAGTGTAACATGTATGCAGGGAGTGTAACAGGTATGCAGGGAGTGTAGCAGGTATGCAGGGAGTGTAGCAGGCATGGAGGGAGTGTAGCAGGCACGGAGGGAGTGTAGCAGGCAGGGAGGGAGTGTAGCAGGCAGGGAGGGAGTGTAGCAGGCATGCAGGGAAGTGACCCCGGATAAGGACTTGGTACCTAGAGTCCTTATGGAGGGGGATTCCCTTCCAAAATTAGGGTCTCTTCCCTCTCCCCTCTTCCCTCTCTCCCATTCAGCAACATCAGTCTTCAATAAAGGTAAGTGCCACATTCAGTTCATTCATTTGTGCATGTAAATCTATCTTTAAAAGGCCCCCAAAAAAATTTTCCAAACTTCTGGGTTTCTGGAACGGATTAATTGAATTTCCATTATTTCTTATGGGGAAAATAGTTTTGGTTTTCGCCGATTTTGGTTTTAGCCGATCCATCTGGAACGGATTAAAATCGAAAACCGAGGGATGACTGTATAACGAAAAAATCGTGTAACGAAAGCTTTTTTCGCTTTCGTGTAGCGAAATGTATCAGAACTGTCCGCTTGCCCTGCGCCTGCCCTGCGCCTGCGCAGGACGCCAGTCAAGCATTGTTTACCATTGAGAGAACATTACCCAGCGTGCTCTTTCAAACATTCACAATAAATTTGTTGTGTTTATTGGTGGTTTAGTGATTGTCACTGTGAAATAAGTCACCATGGGTCCAAAGAAGCTTCCTAGTGGCACCCCAGTGGTAGCATTCATGCAGGGAGTGTAGCATTCATGCAGGGAGTGTAGCATTCATGCAGGGAGTGTAGCAGGCATGCAAGGAGTGTAGCAGGCATGCAGGGAGTGTAGCAGGCATGCAGGGAGTGTAGCAGGCATGCAGGGAGTGTAGCAGGCATGCAGGGAGTGTAGCAGGCATGCAGGGAGTGTAGTAGGCATGCAGGGAGTGTAGCAGGCATGCAGGGAGTGTAACAGGAAGGCAGGGAGTGGGGATTCCTCTTCGTAGAGGCTGAAGAATTCCTCCCCCAACAAGTGTTTAATTGTGATGAAACAGGCCTGTTTTGGAAGAAAATGCCCAACAGGACCTTTATTACTCATTACCTCATTACCATATCTTCCAGATGCCTGCAACTCTTCAATAAAGGTAAGTAAATGTTATTTATTAATCTGTTTTTTATTATTTAGTATGTTAATATTTTTGGGTGGAACGGATTATTTGTATTTACATTATTTCTTATGGGAAATAAGGTTTCGAATTACGAAAGTTTTGTGTTGAGAAATAGCTCCTGGAACGGATTAATTTCGTTAGTCGAGGGACCACTGTAGTTAAGTTTTTGAGGAGTCAAAAGTTATACACAGATTTTTGACTGTGGGGGGGAGATGGGTCAGTGCCCCTAATCCCCGAATGTTCAAGGGTCAACTGTACATGTACATGTTTAGGTATACACACCCATCTGAAATTTCTTCTATTTTCTAAATAGTTCTTGTTCTTATCTATTTCCTTTCATCTCCATGGGGAAGTGGAAAAGAATTTTTCCTCCATAAGCCATGTACTCACCTAATTGTGGTTGCAGGGGTCGAGACTCAGCTCCTGGCCCCGCCTCTTCGCTGTCCGCTACTGGGTCTCTGCTCTTCCTGCTCCGTGAGCTTTATCATACCTCGTCTTAAAACTGTGTATGGTTCCTGCCTCCACTATATCTTTCTCAAGACTATTCCACTTCCTGACTACTCTGTGGCTGAAGAAATGCTTCCTAACATCCCTTTGACTCATCTGAGTCTTCAGCTTCCAGTTGTGTCCCCTTGTTTCTGTGTTCCCTCTCTGGAACATCCTGTCACTGTCTACCTTGTCGATTCCCCGCAGTATTGTGTCGTAAGAGGCGACTAAAATACTGGGAGCAATAGGGTAATAACCCCTTCTCCTGTATAAATTACTAAAAATAAGAAGAAAAACTTTATAAAGCTGGGATGTTTGAATGTGCGTAGATGTAGTGCAGATGATAAGAAAGAGATGATTGCCAGTGTTATGAATGAAAAGAAGTTGGATGTACTAGCTCTAAGCAAAACAAAACTGAAGGGGGTAGGGGAGTTTCAGTGGGGAGAAGTAAATTGGATTAAGTCAGGAGTATCTGAGAGTTAGAGCTGAGGAAGGGGTAGCAGTAATGTTGAAGGATCAGCAATGGAATGAGAAGAGGGAATAAAAATGTATAAATTAAAGAATTATATGGTTTAAATAAGGGTTGGATAAGAAAAGTGGGTTATAATAACTGTTTATGCACCTGGAGAAGAGAGGAGTATAGAGGAGAGAGAGAGAGATTTTGAGAGATGTTGAAGTGTGAGAAATGGTTATAGAAGGTGTGGTAGGTAAGTTTGGGGTGCCAGGGGTAAATGATAATGGGGGATTTCTAATTGAACTTTGTATAGAAAGAAGTAGATAAAAGACTGATGGGTAGACTTCAGGATGTGCATGTTTATAGAGTGGCCTCATATACATCAGATCATTTTTTAATTGTAGCTACAGTGAAAGTGAAAGGTAGATGGGATACAAGGAGAATGTCATCACCAAGTAAGAGAGATGAAGGTTTATAAACTAAAGGAGGAAGAAAGATGAGCTAGTGAGGGTATAGGCAATGAGGTTGAAGAGGTATAGGATAGATTTAAGAATGTAGTGTTAGTGTGTTCAGGAGAAGTGATATAAGCAGGGAGGAGTATATTGAGAGATTAAGAGAGTCGTGAAGGAATGTAAAAGGAGAGCAAATGAGAAATAGTTTTGGAGTGAGATTAAGAAGTTGAAAAAGTCTACAGAACGAAAGGATTTGACAGTTAAAAACAGGAGAGGAGAGTTACTAGATGGAGAGTTGGAGGTATCAGGAAGATGGAGGGAATATTTTGAGGAACTGTTAAATGTTGATGAAGATGGGGAAGCTGTGATTTTGTGCATTGGGCAGGGAGGTATAACATCTTGTAGGAGTGAGGAAGAGCCAAATGTGAGTGTGGCAGAGGTGCATGAGGCTGTGGGTAGAATGAAAGGGGCTAAAGCAGCTGGGGTTGATGAGATCAAGACAGAAATGGTAAAAGCAAGTGGGGATATAGTTTTGGAATGGTTGGTGCTTTTATTTAATGTATGAAAGAGGGGAAGGTACCTAGGGATATGTTTCATACCTTTGTATAAAGGCAAAGGGGACAAATGAGAGTGTAAAAATTATAGTGGGAATAAGCCTGTTGAGTATGCTTGGTAAGGTGTATGGTAGAATTATCATTGAAAGAATTAAGAGTAAGACTGAGAGCAGGATCTCAGATGAACAAGGAGGCTTTTGAAAGGGTAGATGGGTATGTAGACCAAGTGTTTGCAGTGAAGCATATAGGTGAACAGTATTTGGATAAGGGTAAAAAGGTTGTCATTGCATTTATGGATTTGGAAAAGGCATATGATAGAGTGGATAGGGGAGCAGTGTGGCAAGTGTATTGAATATGTGGTAGGTTACTGAAAGCAGTTACGAGATTATTTCCCAGTAAAAGTAGGCCTTAGACAGGAATGCATGATGTCACCATGGTTGTTCAATACATTAGTTTCCCCCTGTAACCGCAGTTGGATACGTTCCAAGACCTCCCGCGGATGCCTGAAACCAAGGATAGTAGCGAACCCTGTACACAAGTAATTTTTTGTTTACTTACATACCTATGATAAAGTTTAGTCAATAAAATATGCACAGTAAGACATTAGCAACATTAAATTATAACAAAATACACTCTTCCTCCTTCACCACCACCACCACCCCAGCAGCAGTAGTTGCTGCAGTAGCAGTATTTATCATTTATCTACATCTGCCACTTTTCTGACCATGACATAAGTTTGTCTAAATCCTCCTGAAGTTCAGTGACATCTTCCTCTGCATCATTTATCCTGCCTATCTTCATTTTTTTTTTTTTTTTTTTTTTTCAACAAGTCGGCCGTCTCCCACCGAGGCAGGGTGACCCAAAAAGAAAGAAAATCCCCAAAAAGAAAAAACTTTCATCATCATTCAACACTTTCACCACACTCATACATAATCACTGTCTTTGCAGAGGAGCTCAGATACGACAGCTGAGAAAAGTCCCTCCCAGCTGTCACTATCTCAGACCCCTCCTTTAAAGTGCAGGCATTGTACTTCCCATTTAGGTAGTAGGTTGGTAGACAGCAACCACCCAGGGAGGTACTACCATCCTGCCAGGTGACTGTGAAACAGAAACCTGAAACTGTTTTACATGATGGTAGGATTGCTGGTGTCTTTTTTCTGTCTCATAAACATGCAAGATTTCAGGTACGTCTTGCTACTTCTACTTACACTTAGGTCACACTACGCAAACATGTACACGTTTATTGTATACACACTCATCTGAGTTTTCTTTGATTTTATCTTAATAGTTCTTGTTCTTATTGCTTTTCCCTTTCATATCCATGGGGAAGTGGAATAAGAATCTTTCCTCCGTAAGCCATGCGTGTTGTAAAAGTCAACTAAAATGCCGGGAACAATGGGCTAGTAACCCCTTTTCCTGTATAGCTTACTAAAAAGAAGAAGCCTATCTTCATGTCATCAGCAAATTTACTCATACCACTGATTATTTTCTCGTCAAGGTCATTAATGTATATTATGAACAACAATGGACCTAAAACTGATCCCTCTGGAATGCCACTTGTTACAGATCCCCAATCAGATTTTACCCCATTTATGCACAGACTCTGCTTCCTGTTGGTGAGGCATGTCGATCCATGACAGGACTTTTCTTCCAGTACCATGAGCTGCCACTTTCTTTAACAGTCTTATGTGTGGTACCCTATCAAAAGCTTTACTAAAATTCAAATAAATAATATTGAATTCTTTATCATGATCAACTGCCTCAAATGCTTTACTGAAGAAAGTCAGTAAATTAGTTAAGCAGGAATGGCCCCACGTGAACCCATGCCCAGTATCATTTACCTGCATACTGAAGAAGGGGTGGAGATATGTTGCAGTTTTTTAACTGTAGTGTAGGTGTGCCTCTGGCAAGACAGTGATGGAGTGACTGATGATGAAAGTGTTTCTTCTTTTTCAGGTCATCTTGCCTCGGTAAGATACAGCCAATGTTTTACTACTACTACTAATAATAATAATAAAAACATTCTCTATTTGTTACTATGGTAGAGCATAGTTCCTCAACTTTTGAAGTAAGAGCCTTAGCACATGGGATATAGTAGACCATCCTGGAAAGGACAAGCTTTGTACATCTGTTCCTCAGTCAGTTCACATAACAGGAGGAAATGGCTAAAATTAGTAAACAGTTTAGACCTTACAGAATTTAAAATATAGCAACATCATTTGCAGTCCCGGTCCTCAGCTCCATTGTGTACAGATGCTGAATAAATCTGTAGAATCTTTACTTGATCTTGGGATTAACAGATCAGCAGTTAGAATTTAGATGATCTGCAGGATCTGCTAGTTTGTCACCATACAAGTCAGTTTCAATTTATAGGCACATATTAAAATATTTGTACTTGGCTGATGCTATCTACAGATTTTCAGGTAATATAATGTAGCAATGCCAGCTGACTAGAGATTCAGGGAGCAAGTTATTTTTTTTTCCTACAGGTGACAGTTTTGGCTGTGCATTTGCTATCCTAGGGATGTATGCTTTTATATAAAAGTCATGTCTAAACATTTCAATTTTTTCTTGCTGCAGAGGTGAGTGTTTTTTTAAATGAGAATGGGTGTTTAAACTACAGTGGTACCTCTACTTACAAGCAGCTCCCAACTCGAACAATTATGTAAGTGTATTTTTGTAGGTGCTTTTGTAAGTGTATTTTTGTAGGTGCTTTTGTAAGTGTATTTTTTGGGGGTCTGAAATGGATTAATCTAATTTTCATTATTTCTTATGGGAAAAAATTCCTTCAGTATCGGCACTTGAATAGCCGTCTGGAACGAATTAAGCTTGTAACTCGAGGTACCACTGTATAGCGCTTCTTTAATCTTATTATGTTATAGGTATCTTAAATCTTATAGTGTTATGGATATTATTATTACATTCAATGAGGGAATGCTAAGCCCATAGTGACCTTCCCTTCCAAGGAAGTTGAGGTCAGGTTCAATTCCATGCAGCAAGAGCACCCCACTGGTGTCAAGGAATGTCTCCTGATGGAAGTGTTAAAGGTAATTTCTTGCCATAAAAAGTTAGTGCTCGCAGACAGATGCAGTTTATTTTGCTACATATCTGTCTGGTGACTAATTTGCTGGCTACGGAGTCATTAATATTCAACCTTCCAGATATGATCCTGTCATACGATGATGGACAGTGAGCATTCATAAGCAGTAGTATTTTAATTATCCTTCACTTAATTTTGGAAATAATTAATTTTTTTTTTTTATTAACACATCGGCCGTTTCCCACCAAGGCAGGGTGGCCCGACAAAGAAAAACTTTCATCATCATTCACTCCATCACTGTCTTGCCAGAGGCGTGCTTACACTACAGCTATAAAACTGCAACATTAACACCCCTCCTTCAGAGTGCCGGCACTGTATTTTCCATCTCCAGGAATCAAGTCCGGCCTGCCGGTTTCCCTGAAACCCTTCATAAATGTTACCTTGCCTACACTCCAACAGCACGTCAAGTCCTAAAAACCATTTGTCTCCATTCGCTCACGCACGCTTGCTGGAAGAAGTCCAAGCCCATTGCACACAAAACCTCCTTTACCCCCTCCCTCCAACCTTTTTGAGGCCAACCCCTACCCTGCCTTCCCTCCACTACAGATTTATACACTCTCGAAGTCATTCTATTTTGTTCCATCCTCTCTATATGTCCAAACCATCCCAACAACCCCTCCTCAGCTCTCTGGATAATAGTTTTGGTAATACCACACCTCCTCCTAATTTCCAAACTACGGATTCTCTGCATTATATTCACACCACACATTGCCCTCAGACACGACATCTCCACTGCCTCCAGCCTTCTCCTTGTTGCAACATTCACAACCCATGTCTCACACCCATACAAGAGTGTTGGTATAACTATACTCTCATACATTCCCCTTGTAATATGACTAATAAAATTTTTGTTTAAGCTGTACCTGTCTTCTTATTTGTGTATTAATGATTTCATACTTGTGGGATTTGGGATAATTACAGATTAATTTATTTCAGGTGAAGGTCTCAACAGCATGAGACGATCCAAAAGCCGAGCCGAAGGCCTTTCTTCAATCTCTGATCGCTCAAAACCTGTTTCACGTAATAGAAAGTAACATGAAACTTATCTTAATAATTGCTCCAGTCATAAGACTGATATTAAGTGCAGTGTATGAATTGTGTGCCAACTGGAGTACTGTATACCAAATACAAAATTTTACTCAAGTACATGTTATTGTTACTGTTACAAGTGGCTTATTTGAGAAATTACTATTAGACAAAATAATAAACATGGTTTAAAGGGGAAACAGCTAAGCACAACCATGTAAGCAACCCCGCCCTAACTTCCATCAAGTGTTACCCTGCGAACACGTCCCTGTTATCCCTCCATTGTGAGATCCTCATTGTATGGTAGCAATAGATATTGTACTTAACCTGCTTCAGGATTTAACCACTTCCAGTACAGGACCCCCATTATATTTTTTCTTTACCTTTTGGGGATATTTTTTTATGAATTCAGATCTAAGGCATTATTTGTTTAAAAGATTTTAATTGCCTTTAGAAATATGATTTATTCATTGTCCAGAATGTATAGTCTTGAATACCATTTCATACATTACATATTTATGGTCAATCTATGTACAGTGTGATGAAGATAATTATTGAAGCAAAGCATAAATGTTTTTTGTGGTGGTATGAAGTATAAAACATAGCATTGGCTTTCTGTGTTTAGAACTCTTGAAACATAGCAATAGATGCTTTGATGAAAAGTGAAGAACTTGATCTAAAAATAAAAAAAAAATTGGTACAGTAGTTTTCCATCTGTAATTTCATACCACAATTGAAGATTAAAAAAAATGTTGGTTTGATCAAGTGCTTCAAGCATTTTTAAATAATGTATGTCATAATGATTAGTGATGTCTTCACAATTCTACTGTATATAAGATTGTAACTATCTTGAGTCATTTTGTTGCCATATTCTTTAGTTGTATAATTATTTTTATGTCAGTCTAATTATTATAATTTTATTTATTGAAAAAATTATTATTGTTATTTATATATATATATATATATATATATATATATATATATATATATATATATATATATATATATATATATATATATATATATATATATATATATATATATATATTATATATATACGTATATATATATATATATATATATATATATATATATATATATATATATATATATACATACACACACATACATATATGTGTGTGTACATGTACAGTTGACCGTCCGATTACACGGTAGTTACAGTCCTGAAAAAATGTGTAAACTGAACTAAAGAACATATGGGGAAAATAGGGTTACTTTCATTAGACCAGCCCTCCCCACCCCCCACCCACCCAAAAAAAAAAAAAAAAGGCAGCCAAATTTTTTATAGGTCTTAAAATTGTAAAAAAAAAAAATGATCATTATGTAATTATATGTTGATGCAGTGATGTGTTATATTTAATAAAATACTTATAGCTTCAAAGATTACATAAATATTGCTTCTGTCCTTTAATTCTGGTTGCTGGTGCATGTTGACAATTTTGATAGGTGTGGAGAGGGATTGTATGGCCCAAATGGGCTGAGGTGGAAAGTTGTGGGATTCATTAGCTGAGGTAGAATGTAGTGGATCATTAGCTGAGGTGGATGGGTGTGGATCGTTAGTTGAGGTGGATAGTTTAGGCCCTTACACTGATGTTGATGGTTCTGGAGTACTGAGAATTTCTGTAATGCATCTCTGGTCTCTTTTTACACTCCATTACTTTATAAAGCATACCCTGTATCAGCACAGAGCTTCTAGATTTGTCAGTGTCCTCTTCAGTGAAAAAAATCTGCAAGTTTAAAAACAATATGGAACTGCTCATGTAGCTTTTAGAATTTTAACTGTTTTTATTCAGGTTTTTCTTCCCATATTCTTATGCTTAAAACTGTCTGATTCATTACCACAAAGGTGCAAGCTGGAGCGATCCTTTGCTCTCTTTGAATCCCGGTGCACTCTTCTCTTGCTTCATCTTCTGCCAATAAAGACTTGTTTCATCAGCATTAAACACTTGCTGTGGCTCAAAGCCACCCTTCAGGATCCGAGCCGTAAAACCACAGCTTTGAGCTCATGCCGTAGTTCTACGGCATGAGCTCAGCTCACTCAGATAAGCTATGAGCAGTAAATTTTAGCTTACATATGAGAGAATGGGTCTGTAGTGAGTGTGAACCATATAAAAAAATCCTCCCCCACGCAGTGTATGATGGTAAAAAACAAAACTGTGACCGTGCGTATGGTTTAAAACAGCAGTTTTGGGGTGTATTTTCAGATGGATTTTATAGTTTTATTCTCAGTTTCTTGATATCATTTGATAGAATGGAAGACATTTTTCAGAAACATACATGATTCTGATTAGTTTCAGGACTGGAAATGACTTGAAATTGAGCTCAAAGCAGCAGAAATACTTGATTTTTGACAATATTCCAGAGAACACTAATCACATCACTTATCTAATATGTGTCCAACTGGCTGGTTTAATAAGCATTCATGAATGCGCTGACATTATTTATACAATTATTACAATAATGCAGTAGCCTGCATAACATTTACGTAAATCTTCTCTTTTTTTTGTGTGTGTGAAAAAATTCAAAATTGAAAACTAGTGTAATATAGGAGAGGGCTGAGGTTGTGACTAATGAACAGAGGAAAAGTTGTTTTAGTGCCAGGAATGTCTACATTGTTTATTCTGGACCCTATTTTTAAATTGGCATTTTTTTTAGAAATTGGCCAAATTACCGATTTCTGATCGCTTTAATGGGTAGTTGAAATAGTTAAATGTGCAGTTTCTTGTGCTCAGTCAATAGAAAAGAAGTTACACTAGCAAAATAGCTAAGAGTTTGGTTGACTGGAACAATGGAATTGGCCTAAAACAGGACTCAAAGTGGGCGAAATTGCCGGTGTGTAAATATCGCCGCGACTTAACTTTGTGAAAGCGTAACTCCGTAAGTTTTCCATACATTTGGTGTCATTGCCTTTCGAAATAGATTTTCTACCATTTCATAAGAATTTTTTTTTGTGGGGGGATTTTGGAATTGAGATCAGGGGTTGACCTTCAAAGAGTTAATACCATGCAGCCAACTGTGCAGTTTGAACCTGTGGAACCACCCTGTACTAAACAGGCACTCTTGTTCAGGCCTTCCTTTCTCATCACACACTGATTTATAGTACTGTAAGGCTTTTTCCTTTAAGATAAAATTAAGTGATGCACCTTTCTTGTTTTTTTGCTCAATCCACTCACTTAAGTTTTCCATCTTATTTAGCTGTTCTTACCTATTTGTTATTTTCTGAGTTACTCATTGTACAAGCTCGTATCTTTGCCTCATTCTTCTTAATCATACAAATTGATACATTGTTCAGGCCACAGAGTCATGCCATCTCCATCACACATGCACCACAATTAAGCTTACCTAATATCTCAATTTTCTTTGAAATAAGACTTTCATGCTTATGCTTCTTTCCAATTCCAGGATCACTCACGTTCCTCTTATGTGCCATTGTTACTATCCAGAGTCGAGATGGGATGATGAAAAGATCAAAAGTCAATTCACTAACACAGTATTGGACGCGTACAAGCAAAGCACAGGGTGAGGCAGGTTGTGTGTATTATAGAGACCTCCACTGCAAGACAAGGGACTTGCCCTGATGCTCACTGTGAGGCAGAGGGGAAACGTTGAAGTGCATGCCGCATTTTCCCCTTCATGTAGTCCATAAACCAATTTTTACAGCCTGTTCACTGAAAATATGCCACAATTTTGAAAACGTGGCGGAGTAAAATCATGTTAAGAGATGCGTGTTATCAGACGGTCTATTGTATATATATGTGTTTTTTTTTTTTAACACATCGGCCGTTTCCCACCAAGGCAGGGTGACCCAAAAAGAAAGAAAAAACTGTCATCATCATTCAATACTTTCACCATCATTCATACATAATACAACAGTTTTGATGTCCCTCCAAACAGCCAATATCCCAAACCCCTCCTTTAAAGTGCAGGCATTTTACTTCCCACCTCTAGGACTCAAGTCCAGCTAATCGGTTTCCCTGAATCCCTTCACAAAATATATCCCAGCTCTCACTCCAACAGCTCATCAGGTGGAATGGTGGTTAGTAGGGTGTCCCTTCGAGTTTTTCTCAACTGCCTGGCTTCCAACTCGAGGTGACGTACTTCACATGTCACAGTTCTTTCACCTGAAGCAGAATCTACTCTCACTTTCCGTCGCCTTGATCTATGTCCGGTTCTGGAACAAGGTTCCGCGTGGTGTGCAAGCCCTTTGCAATGACGTGGACTTCCTCCAAACCCTTCAAGCGTATCCAGACAAAGAAATCGCGAATGCTACTGCCATCACCTTTGCACGCCATCTCTGGTATCTGGTGGAGCACCTGGTTGGATTGATGTTCTTCGATGAGAAAATGGACATTGCGACAAAGCGCAAGATGGTGACCAACCTCAAACGGGAAAAGAAACCAGGGTGCTTGCAAGGTGTCCTAGAGATCGGAGTTGGACTGGAGGAGTTCGTGACTAAGAGGACGCTGAAAATGTTTAGCGTCATTGCTGAGCAGAGGAAAGGGAAGGAAAAATCTTCCTTCTTGAATGAAGATCCCATAACATGGGAGATGAACACGACGTTCCTGGAAATAAAGAAGTCTTCGGGCTCTTTGAAGGTTGTGATCGACCCAGCACAAAGAGCTGTTTTCCTCGTTCAGACCTTCAACGCGTCGCTGACCAAGCATGAGGAGCAGAAACATTACCTTCTTTGCCTCATGGTGGATCACCGTCGCCACTTCCCTGCTCCAACCAAGCAGAGACTAATGAAGGAGGGTGATTGCTAAATTTTAGAGGGACAGATTGAAGTCCCACCTTATTTTGTCGTTCAAGTAGGCATGAGGAAGCATTATTACAAGCGAGCGAGTGCAACAAGTGGAGCGATGTCTTACTGGCAGTTGGTGTGACAAATGAGCGACCCAACACGACCAGATGCTTTTCCCTATATAAGATAGAGACCTAATTCCTTTTGAATCTGATAGTCTCATGACATAAATTATGTTATTAACCCTTAAACTGTCCAAACGTAGATCTACGTTCACGCACATAGCGTTCTGAACATAGATCTATTTTTTTTTTTACATAATGTAAAATTGAACGCAGATCAACGTTCGGAGCTCTACGTGTGTGAACGTAGATCTATGTTTGGACAGTTTAAGGGTTAACTTTGATTCGCTGAAATTCCATGTGAACCCCCCAGAAAACCACGATATTTGAGGTTATGTTTAGCCAAATTTTGATGTTCGACTTAAGAAGCGAATTGCGTGAGATTTTCTGTTGTGACACTATGTTTTCTTTACTGAATTCTAAAAAGAAAAGATGGGAGAATACGATTAAGAATTTACATTAACAGTTTTTTCAACTTTTAGTGGGAGAAATCAGCTGGGTAAAACACCCATTTTCAGTGATTCTTCAGTTGAATACATAGTCCAGTGGTTGGCAAAGGTCGATCAAAACCAACGAGTTCTCATCCAAGAATTCATGACAAACATGTGCCTTATTTAAATTGAGTGTTACCTCCTGTTCAATGCACATATAATCGCTCGCTCGTTTCGCACTCAACAAAGCGCTAAAAACTGGTTATTGATTAAGTCATTCTGCTTTCAGAGAAAATTGGAGCTATGTTATGTGAAAGAGGAACAAAAATTAAAATTTCTTCAGTTTCAGTTGTTAGCTCTACCCTGTGCTCCTCCACCAACTCTCTTCCACATCCTCACCACTCACCTCCAACCCCAGGCTGTTCCCCAATGCCACAATATCTTCCACAACAGGCACAGGGTCATCAGGGTCAGGGTCAGCCTCAAATCCTTCAAAATCCCACTTTTCAACACAATCCGGCCACAGTGGTCTCCAAGCAGAGTTCAAAGTCCTGGAAGTCACTCCCTCCCAAGCCTTACCTATAAGGCCTATGCAATGCACGATATTGAAGTGATCTTTCCAGAACTCTCTTAGGGTTAATTCAGTGTCTGAGGTCACATTAAAGCACTTCTGAAACACTGCTTTGGTGTACAGTTTCTTGAAGTTTGCAATGACCTGCTGGTCCATGGGCTGGATGAGAGGAGTGGTGTTAGGAGGCAAGAACTTCACTCTGATGAAATTTAAGTTGTCAGGCAACAACTCTTGCAAGTTGTGAGGATGAGCAGGAGCATTGTCCAGTACCAGGAGGCACTTAAGTCCCAATTTCTTTTCCAGGAGGTATTTCTTCACACTAGGGCCAAACACTCCAGTCACCCATTCCTTGAAAATCTCCGTAGTGACCTATGCCTTGGTGTTAGCCTTCCAATGCACACACAATTTATTCTTGTCAACACTGTGTTTCTTGAAGGGTCTGGGATTTTATGAGTGATACACCAGTAAAGGCTTCACTTTAAAATCACCACTGGCATTGGCACACATCATAAGAGTTAGCCTGTCTTTCATAGGCTTGTGTCCTGGCTGTGCCTTTTTCTCCTGAGTAATGAAGGTCCTGTTTGGCATTTTCTTCCAAAACAGGCCTGTTTCATCACAATTAAACACTTGTTGGGGAGGAATTGTTCAGCCTCTACGAACCCCTGGAATTCACTCATAAACTTTTCAGCTGCACGTTTGTCTGAGCTGGCTGCCTCACCATGTCTCACAACACTGTGTATGTCACTACGTTTCTTAAACCTCTCAAACCAGCCTTTGCTGGCTTTAAAATCACTCACCTCACCACTGGTTCCAGACATTGCCTTGACAAGATCTGCGTGCAACTTCCTTGCCTTTTCACCTCAAATAATATTTCGCTGTGGAAATACTATTACCCGCTATCTGTTTTTCAATGATCCACACCCCCAATAATTTCTCAACCTCATCCACTGTTTTCAATCTATTTTTCGTTAACATATCAACCCCTTTTGCAACATTAGCTTCCTTGATCTCATTTCTCTTTGCCAGGATAGAGCTGATAGTAGATGGGGTTTTCTTGTACATCCTGGCAAGCTCACTCAGACGTACGCCACTCTCATATTTTTCTATAATCTCTTTCTTCAGTTCGATGGTGTTCCTCACTTTCTTTACCACAGGGGTGCCACTAGGAAGCTTCTTTGGACCCATGGTGACTTATTTCACAGTGACAATCACTAAACCACCAAAAAAGACACCAAATGTATTGTGAATGTTTGAAAGAGCGCGCTGGGTCATGTTCTCTCAATGGTAAACAACGCTTCACTGTCCGCCTGCAGAGCAGGCGGACAGGTCTAATATGTTATGAAACACGAGGGATTTTACGATACACGAAATCGAAAAAGCTTACGAAACACAATTTTACGAAATATGAGCCTTACGATACTCGGGGGTCCACTGTATATATACAGTGGACCCCCGGATTTCGTACTGCTCCCAACTCGAACAATTATGTAACTGTATTTTTGTAAGTGTATTTTTGGGGGTCTGAAACGGACTAATCTAATTTACATTCGTCCTTATGGGAATAAATTTGTTCAGTAACAGCACTCGAACAGCCTTCTGGAAAGAATTACAGTGGACCGACGGAGTTCGTACTGCTCCAAACTCGAACAATTATGTAAGTGTATTTTTGTAAGTGCTTTTGTAAGTGTATTTTTTGGGGTCTAAAAGGACTAATCTAATTTACATTATTCCTTATGGGAACAAATTCGTTCGGTAACGGCACTTGAGCAGCATTCTGGAACGAATTAATGACGAACTCCAGGGGTCCACTGTATTGACAAAGTCCGGGGGTCCACTGTATATACAGTGGTACCTTGAGTTACGAGCTTAATTCGTTCCAGACGGCTATTCAAGTGCCGATACCGAAGGAATTTTTTCCCATGAGAAATAATGAAAATTAGATTAATCCATTTCAGACCCCCAAAAATACACTTTCTAAAGCACCTACAAAAATACACTTACATAATTGTTGAGTTGGGAGCTGCTCGTAAGTAGAGGTACCACTGTATATATATATATATATATATATATAATATATATATATATATATATATACAGCCTCTCCTCACTTAGCGACATACTCGTTTACTGACGACATGGACTTACAAAGGGTTCTCTGACCAGTATGCATACCTAAAAAATGTATATTATAGCTGATTTCCTCTATTCTGTTTATTACAATATACAGTACACTACTGTATAAACATTTAAAAATATACCAGAAATGTTATAAATGGTGCAAAGGTGACATTAAAATAATATTAAAGATGGTTGACACAAACCCACTACCATTATAGTATAGTGGCTGTGTATAGATATATATTAGACCGGTCCAAAAAAATAAAGTTGTGAAACTGTTCGCTCCACAAGTTTTATGTGTGAGCGTATTTGATATTAGTGAATGGAGACAAATGGTTTTTAATACTTGACGTGCTGTTGGAGTGTGAGCAAAGTAACATTTATGAAGGGATTCAGGGAAACCGGCAGGCCGGACTTGAGTCCTGGAGATGGGAAGTACAGTGTCTGCACTCTGAAGGAGGGGTGTTAATGTTGCAGTTTTATAACTGTAGTGTAAAGCACCCCTCTGGCAAGACAGTGATGGAGTGAATGACGATGAAAGTTTTTCTTTTTCGGGCCACCCTGCCTTGGTGGGAATCGGCCGATGTGTTAATAAAAAATAAATATACAGTGGACCCCCGGTTAACGAAAAAACTTCATCCCATAAGCCTGCTTAAGTGCCATTACCAAACGAATTTACTTCCTTAAGAAATAATGTCACGTTGGTTAGTCTATTTCAGACCCCCAAAAATACACTTCCACAAGCACTTACAATATTATACTTACATAATTGTACGATTTCTGGGGTGTTCGTTAACCAGGGGTCCACTATATATATATCATGCAAATGATAAGAAATGATTGCTAATGTTATGAATGAAAAGAAGTTGGATGTCCTAGCTCTAAGCAAAACAAAGCTGAAGGGGGTAGCAATAATTTGAAGGATCAGTTATGGAAAGAGAAGAGGGAATATAAATGTATAAATTCAAGGATTATGTGGATTAAAATAAGGGTCGGATGCAAAGGGTGAGTCATGAAGAGAGGAGTGTAGAGGAGAGAGAGAGATTTTGGGAGATGTTAAGCGAGTGTTCAGGAACTTTTGAACCAAGTGAGAGAGTAATTGTGGTAGGGGCCCCAAATGCTAAAGTAGGAGAAATGTTTAGAGGGTGTGGTAGGTAAGTTTGTGGTGCCAGGTATAAATGATAATGGGGAGCCTTTGATTGAACTTTGTAAAAAGAGGATAAATAAGTATACAAGATATGATTTGGGTGCAATGACAGTTTGTTGGACTATGTATTGGCAGATAAAAAGACTGTTGGGTAGACTTAAGGATGTACAGTGGTACCTCGACATATGAGCAGCTCCCAACTCCAACAATTATGTAAGTGTATTTCTGTAAGTGCTTTTGTAAGTGTATTTTTGGGGGTCTGAAACGGATTAATCTAATTTACATTATTCCTTATGGGAATAAATTCGTTCGGTATCGGCACTCGAACAGCCTTCTGGAACGAATTAAGCTCATAACCCGAGGTACCACTGTACATGTTTATAGAGGGGCCACAGATATATCAGATCACTTTTTACTTGTAGCTATAGTGAGAATAAAAGGTAGATGGGATAAAAGGAACATGGAAGCAGCAGGTAAGAGAGAGGTGAAGGTTTATAAACTAGAGGAGGCAGTTAGGGTAAGATATAAACAAGTATTGGAGGATAGATGGGCTAGTGAGAGTATAGGCAATGGGGTAGATGTATAGGGTAAGTTTAAGAATGCAGTGTTAGAGTGTGCAGAAGTTTGGGGTTACAGGAAAGTGGGTGTGGGAGGGAAGAAGAGCAATTGATGGAATGATTAAGTAAGTTTATTCAGGTACACACAAATACTTTTACATAGATTATCATACATAGCAGCATATGTGTAGAAAACCTAGGATAACCTAAAAGTCAGACAAAGTGACTTATTTCCACTGGGGTCCTTTATTATGTAAAGAGATTAGTAAGAGAGAAAAAGTTAGCATATGAGAGGTTTTTACAAAGAAGTGATACAAGGAGGGAGGAGTATATGGAGGGAAAAAGAGAGGTTAAGAAAGTGGTGAAGCAACGTAAAAAGCAAATGAGAGAGTGGGTGAGATGTTATTAATAAATTTTGTTGAAAATAAGAAAAAGTTTTGGAGTGAGATTAATAAGTTGAGAAAGCCTAGGAACAAATGGATTTGACAGTTAAAAATAGGAGAGGAGAGTTATTAAATGAAGATTTAGTGGTATTCGGAAGATGGAGGGAATATTTTGAGGAATTGTTAAATGTTGAAGAAGATAGGGAAGCTGTGATTTCGTGTATAGGGCAAGGAGGAATAACATCTTGTAGGAGTGAGAAAGAACCAATTGTGAGTGTGGGGGAAGTGTGTGGGGCAGTGGGTAGAATGAAAGGTGGTAAAGCAGCTGGTATTGCTGAGATAAAGATAGAAATGTTAAAAGCAGGTGTGGATATAGTTTTGGAGTGGCTAGTGTTTTTATTTAATAAATGTATGGAAGAGAGTAAAGTACCTAGGGATTGGCAGAGAGCATGTATACTTCCTTTGTATAAAAGCAAAGGGGACAAAAAAAAAGAGTGTAAAAATTATAGGGTAATAAGTCTGTTGAGTACACCTGGTAAAGTGTATGGTAGAGTTATTATTGAAAGAATTAAGAGTAAGATGGAGAGCAGGATAGCAGATGAACAAGGAGACTTTAGGAAGGGTAGGGGTTGTGTAGACCAAGTACAGTGGTACCTCGGTTAACGATATTTTTTCGTTCCAGAATGCTGTTCAAGTGCCATTACCAAATAAATTTATCCCCATAAGGAATAATGTAAAATAGACTAGTCCTTTTAGACCCCCAAAAATACACTTACAAAAGCATTTAAAAAAAATAAAATTACATAAAAGGGCGAGTTTGGGGACCATCGTTAACCGAGGTACCACTGTATTTATAGTGAAACATATAGGTAAACAGTACAGTGGTCCCTCGGTTTTCGGTCATCTCCAAACTCGCCCTTTTATATAAGTATTTTCGTAAGTGCTTTTGCAAGTGTATTTTTGGGGGTCTGAAATAGACTAACCTACGTGACATTATTTCTTAAGGAAGTAAATTCGTTCGGTAATGGCACTTGAGCACATATTTTCGGCAAAAACCGAGGGTCCACTGTACTTAGGTAAGGGTAAAGAGGTTTTTGTAGCATTTATGGATTTGGAAAAGGTGTATGATAGGGTGGATAGGGGGGCAATGTGACAGATGTTGCAGGTAGGTTATTGAAAGCAGTTAATAGCTTTTACGAGGATAGTGAGGCTCAGGTTAGAGTATGTAGGAGAGAGGGAGATTATTTCCCAGTAAAAGTAGGCCTTAGACAGGGATGTGTGATGTCACCATGGTTGTTCAATATATTTATAGACGGAGTTATAAGAGATGTGAATGCTTGGGTGTTGGCAAGAGTGAATGCTTGGGAGTTGTCACAGTTGCTTTTTGCTGATGACACTGTGATTTTGGGAGATTCTGAAGATAAGTTGCAGAGGTTGGTGGATGAGTTTGGTAGGGTATATGTAAAAGAAGGAAATTAAACGTGAATATAGGAAAGAGTAAGGTGAAGAGGCTAACAAAAAATTAGGTAACAAAAGATCGGATATCAGATTGGAGGGAAAGCATATGGAGGAGGTGAATGTTTTCAGATATTTGGGAGTGGACGTGTCAGCAGTTGGGTCTATGAAAGATGAGGCGAATCATAGAACTTATGACGGGAAAAAGGTGAGTGGCGCAATGAGGAGTCTGTGGAGACAAAGAACTTTATCCATGGAAGCAAAGAGGGGGATGTATGAGAGTATAGTTATACCAACGCTCTTATATGGGTGTGAAGCATGGGTGGTGAATATTACAACAAGGAGAAGGCTGGAGGCAGTGGAGATGTCTAAGGGCAATGTGTGGTGTAAATATAATGCAGAGAATCCCAAGTTTGGAGATTAGGAGGAGGTGCGAGATAACCAAAACTGTTATCCAGAGGGCTGAGGAAGAGTTATTGAGGTGGTTCAGACATGGAGAGAGGATGGAATGAAATACAATGACTTCAAGAGTGTATAAATCTGTGGAGGGAAGGCAGGGTAGGGGTCGACCTAGGAAAGGTTGGAGGGAGGGGGTAAAGTAGGTTTTGTATGCGAGGGGCTTGGACTTCTAACAGGTATGCGTGAGCGTGTTAGAAGTGAATGGAGACAAATGGTTTTCATGACTTGACGTGCTGTTGGTGTGTGAGCAAGATAATTTTTATGAAGGGATTCAGGGAAACTGGCAGGCCAGACTTAAGTCCTGGAGATGGGAAGTACAGTGCCTGCACTCTGAAGGAGGGGTGTTAATGTTGCAGTTTTATAACTGTAGTATAAGCACGCCTCTGGCAAGACAGTGATGGAGTGAATGATGAAAGTTTTTCTTTTTCGGGCCACCCTGCCTTGGTGGGAAACGGCCGATGCTTTAATAAAAAAATATATATATATATATATATATACACACACACACACTGTAGACTGTTGATTAACATGGTAGTTGTGTTCCTGAAAAGTCAGTGCAAAACAAAATCACGTTAAACAAACTTAAGAACTTATGGGAAAATAGGGTTACGTTCCTTGGACCCCCAAAAATGGCAATGAAACTTTTTTTTTTTTTAGGTCTCCAAATTATAAAAAAAAAAAAGATGATGTAATTGTAGTCCATTGTCGTGATGTATTATGTTTAATGCATTTCTTAAGACTAAAATAGTATTTCTTACTTTAAATTATGGCTGCTTTGTCGGTGATTGTGAAGAGAGTGGTGAGAAATGTAGCCCTAATAGGCTGATGTGGATGGTCGAGGTTCTGGTACTAAAGTTGAAGGTTGTACTGGTGTGTGGATAAATTCTGTAATGGATCTCTGGTCTCTTTTACCTCGCAGTACTTTATACAGCCAACAGTAAGGCATCATTAGCTGCTCTAGACCCCGTTTCAGAGCAGTGTTTCTTCATTTTTCAGGGTCCTCTTTAGTGAAAAATGTTTGCACCTTTACCAATAATATGGAACTGCTCACATAACTGTTGCAGTGTTAACTGTTTTTCTTCAGGTTCTTCATATTCTTGTCATCTGCCTCCCTTCTATCTGTACATTGAGCTCTGCCAATATTTCCTCTAGACTCCTGTCTTCATCATCATGCAAGAGCTCATTTACATCATCATCATCTTGCATATCTTCAAAGCCATCATCTGGTAATCTTGCCAGCTGAAGTATTTCCTGTACCTGTCTCTCATGACAATGAGGGAAAACCATTGCAAGAATTAACTACACAAGGCCATATCTTTCTCCAGCCTGCATTTAATGTTGACTGGGGGTATTTCATTCCATGCACTTCTAACATAGGTAATGGCATCTACAATGTTAAATGTATTCCATAAGTTTGGTACTGTCAGGTTGGAGTCTATGATGCATCTAGTTTTTTCATAACATTTCATGTGTAGTTACACTTGAATGACTTTAATAACTCAATGATCCAGTGGTTATATTAAAGATATACAGTAGACCGTCATTTAGCATGGTAGTTACGTTCCTGAAAACGTCGTGTTAGATAAATTCATGTTAGATAATTAACCCTTTGACTGTTTCGGTCGTATATATACGTCTTACGAGCCACTGTTTCGGACGTATCTATACGCCTAAATTCTAGCGACCTCAAATCAAGCAGGAGAAAGCTGGTAGGCCCACATGTGAGAGAATGGGTCTGTGTGGTCAGTGTGCGCAGTATAAAAAAAATCGGGCAGCCAGTGGTGCATTGTGGGAAAACCATTTCAGTAGTCCATGTTCAGCATGCCTAGCGGTAAGAAATACCTGACTCCCCGTCGAATCTGGGACTCTTCTCTTCCCCATTGATAGCTCTAACACAGATGGAAGTGTCTCTGAAGATGAATTTCATGGTTTTGAGGAGTTTGTGACCGAAAGCAATGCCCAGGATACCAGAAGGAAGGAAGGAAGAAAGAAAGAAAGTAAGGAAGGAAGGAAGAGATGAGAGGAAGGAAAGAAGAGATGAGAGGAAGGAAGGAAGGAAAGAAGAGATGAAAGGAAGGAAAGAAGAGATGAGAGGAAGGAAGGAAAGAAGAAGGAAGGAAGGAGGAAAGGAAGGAAAGAAGAAAGAAAGAAAGGAGAGATGAGAGGAAGGAAGGAACAAAAGAAGTAAGAAAGGAAGAAAAAAAGGAAGCAATGAAGGAAGGCAGAAAGGAAGAGATGAGAGGAAGGAAGGAAGGAAATAAGTAAAAAAGGAATGAAGGAAGAAAGGAAGCTAGGAAGGAGGTTGTGAGGAAGAAGACATGGGTCATCTTTTGTGTTGACAGGTTGACAGCAGTGAGGGTGGTGAGTAATGGTATAATATGTCATTTTGACAGCTGCCTTACCCTGACTCAGCAAATTTAGATGTCTACACACACACACACAGCTTCAAGTGCTAAGAGAAGTTGATGGAAAGTGTCCAGTCATTATATATGTGTATATATATTATAGAACAATAGTAATAAAAAAATTTTTGCATTGTTGGTTTGTGTAAACAAGTTATGTAAACAATATAATGATAATAATGTTTGTGCAGTTATTGTGTTGCATACAACGAGTGTATATATGTACACAGCACCTTACTTTGGTCTCACAGGCCACATAAGTTAATTGGAAAATACAAGAAACCTTCGAATGGGAGTAAATATAAGTGTACCGGTAAGCGGCATGCGCCACTGTTGCCATACGCGGCTCATTTTCTGCCAACTTTACGCCTCCATATCTCAGTAAGTATTGATTGCAAAAAAAAAAAAAATTTAGGATGAAAACAATCAGAAAAATATTCTTAACATTTTGATAAGAAATTTTTTTTTTTTTTTTTTCGAATATTTTGTGACAACAGGAGAGCACTCAGGATTGGGGCTTACGACAGTCAACGGGTTAAAAGAACTTATGGGAAAAATAGGGTTATGTTCCTGGGAGTCCCCAAAAAAACAAACAAGTTTTTTTTAGACCAACAGATCTTGCAAAAATTGAAGGTGAATATGTAATTGTAGTTCATTGTCATGATATATTACTGCTTAAGATTACAAATGCAATAGAAATACTGTAATAGTATTTCTGTAATAGTATTTCTTACCTTAAATTGTGGGTAATGATGTTTGTGGATGCTTGTGAAGAGTGGATATGGATGGTGTGGCCCTACTGGGCTGAGGTGGATGGTTGTTGGTTGTTGGTAGAAGTGGATGGTAGAGGTTCTGGTACTGAAGTCGATGGTTGTATTGCAGTGTGCATAAATTCTGTAATGGATCTCTGGGTTCTTTTATTCTGCATTACATTATACAGCTGACGGTAAGGCGTCATCAGCTGGTCTAGACCCCGTTTCAAAACCCTGCTTCTTGCTTTGTCAGGGTCCTCTTCAGTGAAAACGTCTGCAATTTTACCAATATTATGGAACTGCTCACATTACTGCTGCAATGTTAACTGTTTTTCTTCAGGTTCTTCTTCATCTTCTTCTGTTATCTCCCTCCCTTGTATCTGTGCATCGAACATAGCCAACATTTCCTCTGGACTCCTGTCTTCATCATCATCATATTCTAAGAGTTCATTCACATCTTCATTCATATCTTGAAAACCATCACCTGGTAATCTCCTTGCCAGCTGAACAATTTCCTGAACTTCACTCTCAAGCAAGGGAAAACCAGTGAAAGAATTAACTACAGAAGGCCATAACTTTCCCCAGCCTGCATTTAATGTTGATTAGGGCACTTCATTCCATGCACTTCTAGCATAGCTGATGGCATCTGCAATGTTAAATTTACTCCAGAAACTTGTTACTGCCAGGTTGGAGTCAGAGTCCATTGATGCAACTAGTTTTTTTATAACTTTTTTTGTGTAGTTACACTTGAATGTCTTAATAACTCCCGGTCCAGTGGTTGAATCAGAGATGTTGTATTTGGAGGTAAAAATACAACTTTTATATG
>WNWK01016528.1:0-44685 GCA_009830355.1 Cherax destructor
TATGAAAAATAGAGGAATTCCAAGCGCTTTCGTGACTACTCACATTATCAAGGAACTATATCAAAGAACTGGAGGCAACACTCTCTCGGCTGGGCCAGACGGCATACATATTCATATGCTACAGCATTTACATCAGTCTGCTCTTACTGTCCTCTTACGACTCTTTAATCTCATATGGTCGCAAGGAGTTCTTCCCCAGCTGTGGAAGTCTGCTATTGTTCTCCCTTTTCGAAAACCAGGTGCTACGGGACGTGATTCCTCTCACTACCATCCCATCGCTCTTACCAGTGCAGTTTGCAAGGTGATGGAACGTCTAGTTAATAGACGTTTGCTGTGGTATTTAGAGACTCACAATAGTCTCTCCCCTAGTCAGTATGGCTTCCGTAAGGGCCGTTCTGCCATTGACCCCTTGCTGCGCTTGGATACGTATATTCGTAATGCCTTTGCAAATAATCATTCGGTTATCGCTATATTTTCGACCTTGAGAAGGCTTATGATACAACTTGGAGATATAATATCTTGGCCCAGGCCCACTCCTTAGGCCTCCGAGGCAACCTATCCTTCTTTCTTAAGGCCTTCTTAACTGACAGACATTTCCGGGTCCGGGTTAGTAATGAACTCTCCCCGGAATTTGTCCAAGCTGAAGGTGTCCCCCAGGGATGTGTTCTGAGCACAACACTTTTTCTGCTTGCTATAAATAATCTGGCATCTGTTCTCCCATCCAATATTTGGTCATCGCTCTATGTGGATGACTTTGCTATAGCTTGTGCAGGTGCTGACTGTCACCTCATTGCAGTTTCCCGCCAGCATGCCATCAACCGGGTTTCTGATTGGGCCACCACTCACGGGTTTAAATTTTCTAGTGGCAAAACTCATCAAATTACATTCACTAGACGTTCAGTGGTCTCTGATCATCCATTGTACCTATATGGCTCACGTATCCCAGAACGTGATACAGTCAGGTTTCTCGGCCTCCTGTTTGACCGCAGATTGTCCTGGAAACCTCACATTACCTCTCTGAAGGCGACTTGTCATAGCCGGCTGAACCTCCTTAAAACCCTCGCACATCTTTCATGGGGGGCTGATCGTAGAACTCTCCTTCGCCTACATTCGGCCCTAATTTTATCGAAACTCGATTATGGTGACCAGATATATTCGGCAGCCTCTCCTGCCACTCATTCCAGCCTTAATCCCATCCATCACCAGGGATTACGCTTATGCCTTGGTGCTTTTCGTTCTTCCCCGGTTGAGAGCCTCTATGTAGAAGCGAACATTCCATCCTTGTCCGATCGTCGTGATGCACATTGCATTCGCTATTATGTTCGCTCTCATGACCTCCGCAATCCTTCCATGTATAGGATTGTCACAGATGTTAGTAGACGCTCGTTATTTGTTCATCGCCCCTGTTTACTTCGTCCCTTTTCTCTTCGTCTGCATTCACTCTTGTCTTCCCTTCAGCTTCCGCCTTTATATGTTCATGTGGCTTCACCCTTTCCTCTACCCCCTTGGGAAGTTCCTGCTGTCCGTGTCTGTTCTATTCCTCTACCTTGCGCGAAAGCCCAACTACCTACGGCGGCTTCTCGCTCTTTCTTTCTAGACCATTTCCGTTCTCATTCCCATGCCATCGCAGTATACACCGATGGTTCAAAGTCATCTGACGGCGTCGGATTCGCAGCAGTGTTTCCGGACAGCGTCGTACGAGGGCATCTATTACCCTCGGCGGTAACAAAACTGGTCAGATTGCGCACCCTCATCCCTTACATAGGGCGAATGAGCTAGTCAGTGCTTGGGCTGTTACATCAAGCTATGAAAATCTTCCCAGTACCACACAGGCGAAATTAAATGACAAATATGATGCTAGGGAGAGACTTGTTTGTTTTATGCTCAGCAAGGAAGATGACTGTAACATTCCTTTCACTGACTTTGAACTTGATGCAGCACTAACTAAAGGCAACTCCACGTCGCCTGGTGAGGATGGTATTACCTACAATATACTAAGATTGCTGTGTCGAGTACCAGGCAATCCTTTACTCGAATTATACAACATGAGTTATGTCACTGGGGAGCTCCTAAATCTTGGACCAACAGCCTGATCATTCCCATTCCTAAGCCCAATCAACAAAATTCATTTCGCCCAATATCTCTTACTAGCTGCTTATGTAAAACATTTGAGAGGATGATTCTGAATCGTCTCATGTACAGAATCAAAAATTTTTGTCCCCCGATTGCATGGTTTCATGCATGGAAGGAGTGTGCACCAATGTTTAGCTACCTTTCTCACTCTGCACACTGATAGCTCATACACTACCTTCCTTGACCTTAAATCTGCTTTTGATGTTGCCAACCGACATGTAATCATCAGTGAACTTGCCAGAATGGATGTTGGAGGATGGCTTCTCCGCTGGATTAAGGGCTACCTGTCCAACAGAAAGTCTTCTGTGTTGTTCCAGGGGCATAGAAGTATAACTAAAGACTTTGAATTAGGAACCCCACAGGGAGGTGTGCTCAGTCCCACTCTATTCAATATTCTAATTAATGCCTTACTTAATGCTATGCCTAGCCAGCCCCATCATTATGTGATCAGTTTTGCTGATGATATAATGATTCACACCACCGGATTCTCCAACACCCAAAACATCCTTAACCATGTACTAGCCTCGTGTCAGGACCTAGGGTTGATAATCTCTACTGATAAAACAAAAATACTCAATAGGCGTCCTCCTCGACAGAGAGGCACTGTTCGCCAGATCCAGTTGCATGATGGGTCTCTTCTAGAATATGTAAACAGATACAGGTATCTAGGCTTTGAGGTCCCACTACTTGGACCTGTTGTAACGAGACTTTGTCGTCAATACAAAGAAAGGTTGAGAGCACTTAGAGTTGTGGCAGGGTTTCACCCCAGGTATGGTGCTAATGTTAAAATTGTGAAAATGATGTATCTTGCTTATATTAGATCATTAGTTGATTATGCTGCGCCACTACTTGCTCTTGTGTCTGACTGGAAGCTTGGAGGGCTGGAAAAACTGCAGAACGAAGCAATGAGGATCATTTTAGGATGCCCTCGTACTGCCAAAATTTTAAATATGCAGAAAGAACTTGATATTCCAAGCATCAGAGATCGTGTTACTGAAAGAAATATCCTAATTGGGGTTAATATGCTCAGGCAAGCCCATTCAAACCCCTGCACAGAAGCCCTCCAAACTTTCCTTAGCACTGGTGAACATCCCTCCAGATGGATCGAAAAACTGGAACCGACCTCCGCATGAATCAGATACATGATCTGTGGCAAGTAAGGCAACAGCGGCACTTCTCCGCTCCATGGAATATTACACCATTCCAAACTACCATCCCTCCATTTCCCCCCAAACTACTTCTTAAATCACAACCAAAGCTTCGCCTTGAAGCCAAACATGATGCCTTAAGCTGTATTGATAATTTAGCCAAACAGCACACTCTCTCACAAATTATTTACGTTGATGGTTCAGTTCACCAATCCACTGGTGCAGCTGGTAGTGCTGCTGTTGTCATACAGAGTGATGGCTCTCTTAAAGAAATTGGAGCACGCATCAATAACTGGGCCTCTACCCTTCAGACAGAACTGTTTGCCATACTCCTTGCACTCAAATGCGTCCATGTATCTAAGGTTGACTCTCTAATTGTAACTGATTCTCTGTCATCCATAAATGCTCTCAACTCATCAAGTATAACTTGTAGCATGCTTGTGTCAGAAGCCAGACACAGGTATGGTAGGATTGTGGATAGTAGAGTCAGAGTGCACATGCTGTGGATTCCATCTCACATTGGTCTTCAGATGCATGATAGAACTGATAAATTGGCTAAGTTTTATGCTTTCAAAGAGGGGGTAGATTACAATCTTGGCTTGTCAGTTAGCAGTTTGAGAACAATAATACGAAAAGAACTAGAACTGAATTTTATTGACTTAAGACTCAGGGAGATTGACACCAGTCAGTCCATCTATCATCATTCTATCATGCAGGAGGAGCCACATGTCTATGGTGCATCCAACAAAATAAGCAGACTCTTGGATGTCACCACCGCCCGCCTCCGGCTGGGTTACAAGTATCTTTGGCAGGTTAAATCACAACCACCAGATGTAGACCAAACAAAATGTAAACTTTGTCAGTTGGATTATTGTCACACCCTGCGTCATTATGTACTGGAGTGCGACAAAATTAATGAATTCAGAGACAACTCACTCAGAAATGTTCAAGATATGTCAAAGTATTTTATCCACAGTGGTATATTACAGACCATTCTGGAAAAATACCCTGACTTTGTTCCCTGTAAATAAAGCATTGCTACGTGTGTATGTGTGTGTGTGTGTGTGTGTGTGTGTGTGTTTTGTGTGTTAGTTACATTTTGTCCTAGGCACATGTCGTTTGACACTAGGCCTGTTGTATGTGTGTGTGTGTGTGTGCGTGTTGATTGCCTTTTGTCCTGTGCACATGTCGATTGAAGGCTGGGCCTGTTGTGTGTGCTGTGTGTGTATGTATATATGTGTGTGTATGTGTGTGTGTATGTGTATATGTAAGTGTGTATGTGTGACCCAACAATAAAATTTGCACCAAGAACTCATTACAGTTGTGACTGGGTGTAGACTAGTGAAGTGTTCATTGCGTTATAATTTGTTCATGATTGTAACCATGCATAAACGTAAGTAAGTAAATTTACTTACATGTTTCATTACCTTTGTAACTTGTGAGTTCATTACCTTTGTAGCTTGTTAGTTCATTACCTTTGTAACTTGCTCAGCTATCATAACTTTGGGATCCAGTCCCTGGACCCATTATGTACCTCTGTAATCTTTTGACTACCGCCCACAGGATGGGTATGGGGTGCATAATAAAGATATCAAACTAAACTATTACCCTCGGCTAGCATATTTACGGCTGAATTGTATGCCATTCTTGTGGCACTTATCCGTATTGCATCTATGCCTGTATCACCATTTGTGGTCGTTTCAGACTCCCTTAGTGCTTTACAGGCTATCCGTAAAATTGATACACCTCACCCCCTAGTTCTTCGTATCCACCTTTGGTTACGCCATATCTTTAGCAAGCATAAAGATATTGTTTTTTGTTGGGTCCCTGGTCATGTTGTACAGGGCAATGAACAGGCAGACACTGCTGCGCGGTCCGCAGTACATGACCTTCCAGTTTCATATAGAGGTGTTCCTTTCACGGACTATTTTGCGGTCATTGCTACCCACCTTCGCACCCGTTGGCAACAACGCTGGTCTGACCTGCTGAATAACAAACTTCATTCTATTAAACCGGTTATAGGTTTCTGGCCTTCGTCTAGTCACCAATGTCGAGGTTGGGAGACTACTCTCTCCCGTCTTCGCATCGGCCACACTCGTCTTACTCACGGGTATCTCATGGAGAGGCTCCCTGCCCCTCTCTGTGAGCATTGTCAGGTTCCAGTGTCTGTTCGACATATCCTGTTGGACTGCCCACTCTATCAACGAGCACGCAGAATTTACCTCCAACGACGTCTTCGCTCTGCGGCCCTTTCTTTACCTTCCCTTTTTGCAGATGGACCCTCCTTTAATCCTGACTCTCTCATTGACTTTTTGACAGAAACTGACTTACTACACAAACTCTGAAGATTATACCTCTAGCACCTCCCTCAGTCCCTTCTACCTCGATCTCTTGCTACCCTCCACCCCTGCACTATCCGCCGTCATCTTGCACTCCATACCCTACTAATCGTCCATCTCCCTCTTACAACCCACTCTCCCTGCATCCTACAATAACCTGCAGTGCTGTATAACCCCTGTGGTTTAGCGCTTCTATTTGATTATAATAATAATATCAAAGCTTATTTCTTGGGTAGCATTGAAAATTGGGTTGAGCAAATATTCTGTTAGTGGGATGGATTGTGAAGGACTTGCCTAGTATGGATGCATTACATGAAACTTCTGTGGTAAATTCTGCCACGCCCCTTATGTAAGCATTCAAGAAGATACTACACGAGATATTAAACAAGGGAAGTGTTTTTGGGTGTGCCCAAATGAGACCGAACTGTGGAATAAAATTACATTGATATAAAAAAATGACAACATCAAATCGGATTTCATAACAAATATGACAGCATTCTATAATAGTTGGGAAAGTAAAAAATCTGGACCAGATGATGCTATCGCCCCTGGTACAGATGTTGAAATGATAGACAGTAACTGTAAGAATGGAGAAATAAATGATAGTGACCAGAAGAGGGACAGGAGCTCTAGTGAAATAAATGATGGGGAAACAGGTGTAGACAAGGACACACAAAAAACAGTGTTACAACTTAGAAATACCACGGTAGATACTAAACAGGGGGATGCCCAGGGAAATACTGAAGATAAATTACCAGAAACTGATGAAGGCTCCATTGGTAGCACTAGTGTCGAAGACAGAAACGAGACAGGAACACACCCACCAATAGGGTAAAAAATGGGGAACACAGTCACAAAAAAACAGGGCAAACAGAAACCAGGCCTATGTGAATATTATGCACTTGGTATCTGCAGGCATGGAAAATCTGGGAAATCAGATGGGACATGCAATTATGATCACCCCAGAAAATGCCGTGCCCATATGAAAACAGGCAAATGCAACCTCCCGTCCTGTAAGTTTTTCCACCCTGAAATGTGCCACTCATCAATTCAGGAAAGACAGTGCTATAACTTATATTGCCAGGCATACCACCTAAAGGGTACGATGCGACACAAAACATCCAGATATTAGTGCCAGGAAAAAAAGACCCTCCCCCATACCACCAATCCAACGACATTCATCTTTGCAAATATACAGGGTCTAAAGCCAGCAACAAACAACAAGATACCCTACATTCGTGGACTGCTTACAGAGTCAAATGCTATGTTTGCGGCTTTCACAGAGACCCACATAAGAGATCATTTGGACAATGAAATGTGGATCCCGGGCTACACCCTATACAGGACCACTATGACAAGGTCCTGGATGCTCTAGAGGACAAACAGAATGCAGATGTTATATACACAGACTTTGCAAAAGCCTTTGATAAGTGTGACCATGGTGTGATAGCACACAAAATGCGTGATAAAGGAATAACAGGAAAAGTTGGTAGATGGATCTATAATTTCCTAACAAGTAGAACACAAAGAGTAGTAGTCAACAGAGTAAAGTCTGAGGCAGCTAATGTGAAAAGCTCTGTTCCACAAGGCACAGTACTCGCTCCCATCCTGTTCCTCATCCTCATATCGAACATAGACAGGGATATAAGCCACAGTGCCGTGTCTTCCTTTGCAGATGACACCCGAATCTGTATGACAGTGTCCACAGTTGAAGACACTGCAAGACTCCAAGCAGACATAAACCAAATCTTTAAATGGGCTGCAGAAAACAATATGAAGTTCAATGATGAGAAATTTCAATTACTCATACGGAAAACGTGAGGAAATTAAAATCTCATCGGAGTACAAAACTAATTCCAACCACACAATAGAGCGAAAATATAATGTCAAAGACCTGGGAGTGATCATGTCAGAGGATCTCACCTTCAAGGACCATAACACCATAGCAATCGCATCTGCTAGAAAAATGACAGGATGGATAATGAGAACCTTCAAAACCAGGGATGCCAAGCCCATGTTGACACTTTACAAATCGCTTGTTCTATCTAGGCTGGAATATTGCTGCACACTAACTGCACCTTTCAAGGCAGGTGAAATTGCTGACCTTGAAAATGTGCAGAGAACCTTCACGGCACGCATAACTGCGATAAACCACCTCAATTACTGGGAACGCTTGAAGTTTCTAAACCTGTACTCCCTAGAACGCAGGCGGGAGAGATACATTGTTATATACACGTGGAAAATTCTCGAGGGATTAGTACCAAACTTGCACACGAGAGTCACTCCCTACGAAAGCAAAAGACTCGGCAGGCGATGTAACATCCCCCCAATGAAAAGCAGGGGTGCCACTAGTACGTTGAGGGACAACACAATAAGTGTCAGGGGCCCAAGATTGTTCAACTGCCTCCCAGCATACATAAGGGGGATTACCAACAAACCCCTGGCTGTCTTCAAGCAGGCACTGGGCAGGCACCTAAAGTCGGTACCTGAGTACATTGGACTGCGTGCGGCCAGCAGTAACAGCCTGGTTAATCAGGCTCTGGTCCAACATGAGGCCTGGTCACAGACCGGGCCGCAGGGGCGTTGACCCCTGGAATTCTCTCCAGGTAAACTCCAGGTGTGACAGAGTGAACAGGCAATAAGGGGGTTGGCCTGTATATCACAGAGTCACTTATATGTTCAGAACTACTAAATGCCTCAAATGATGTAGTTGAAGTATTAGCAATAAAGATCGAGAATCAAAACCTGGTCATCGTGGTTGTATACAAGCCCCCGGATGCAACGTCCCAACAATTCCAGGAACAGCTTCTGGAAATTGACCACTGTCTGGAAAATCTTCCAGCTCCTGCCCCCAACATCTTGCTCCTGGGGGATTTCAACCTAAGGACCCTAAAATGGAGGAACATTGCAAACAATGTGGTAGCAGAGATAACACCAGGAGGCAGCTCAGATGAAAACTCGCACACATATGAACTTTTAAATCTCTGCACCAAATTCACCTTAAACCAGCAAATAGTAGAGCCCACAATATTAGAGAATACGCTGGACCTCATCTTCACCAACAATGATGATCACAACATAATAGAGGTCTAGACATGTATGCGGGGAGCCCCAGATCAACAAAATGTGATCAGCCGCGAGGAAGCCTTCTCCAAATTCAACTTCAATAACAAAAACATAAGGTGGGACCAAGTAAACCAAGTCCTAAATGATATAAACTGGGAAGATAGCCTAAGCATCACGGATCCTAACCTATGTCTAGAACAAATTAACTCTGTGGCACTTGAGGTTTGCTCAAACAAATTCCCTTAAGGAAAAGGAGGAGAAGATGCAAACTAGAAAGAGAGAGGCGCTCCCTATACAGGCGAAGGCAAAGAATAACGGAGCGGCTACAAGAGGCCAATATATCTGAAATACGAAGGGAGACACTAGTCAGAGAAATAGCAAACATCGAATTAAAACTAAAGGAATCTTACAGGAATCAAGAAATGCGGGAAGAACTAAAAGCCATAAATGAAATTGAAAGAAACCCAAAGTATTTCTTTTCTTATGCAAAATCAAAGTCGAGAACAACAACCAGTATTGGGCCCCTACTTAAACGGGATGGGTCCTACACAGATGACAGCAAGGAAATGAGTGAGTTACTAAAGTCCCAATATGACTCAGTTTTTAGCGAGCCGCTAACCAGACTGAAAATCGAAGACCTAAATGATTTTTTTATGAGAGTGCCACAGAACTTGACAGACGCATGCCTATCTGACATCACCCTGAGCCAAATGACTTCGAAAAGGCAATAAATGACATGCCCATGCACTCTGCTCCAGGCCTAGACTCATGGAACTCTGTGTTCATCAAGAACTGCAAGAAGCCCCTATCACGTGCTTTTAACATCCTATGGAGAGGGAGCATGGACAATGGGGTCGTCCCGCAGTTACTAAAAACAACAGACATAGCCCCACTCCACAAAGGGGGCAGTAAAGCAATAGCAAAGAACTACAGACCAATAGCGCTAATGTCCCATTTCATAAATTTTTTTGAAAGGGTTCTAAGAAGCAAGATCGCCACTCATCTTGATACCCATCAGTTGCACAACCCAGGGCAGCATGGGTTTAGAGCAGGTCGCTCCTGTCTGTCCCAACTACTGGACCACTACGACAAGGTCCTGGGTGCTCTAGAAGACAAACATAATGCTGATGTTATATACACAGACTTTGCAAAAGCCTTTGATAAGTGTGACCATGGTGTAATAGCACACAAAATGCGTTATAAAGGAATAACAGGAAAAGTTGGTAGATGGATCTATAATTTCCAAACAAGTAGAACACAAAGAGTAGTAGTCAATAGAGTAAAGTCTGAGGCAGCTACTGTGAAAAGCTCTGTTCCACAAGGCACAGTACTCGCTCCCATCCTGTTCCTCATCCTCATATCGGACATAGACAGGAATATAAGCCACAGTGCCGTGTCTTCCTTTGCAGATGACACCCGATTCAGTATGACAGTGTCCACCGTTGAAGACACTGCAAGACTCCAAGCAGACATAAACCAAATCTTTAAATGGGCTGCAGAAAACAATATGAAGTTCAATGATGAGAAATTTCAATTACTCAGATATGGAAAACGTGAGGAAATTAAAATCTCATCGGAGTACAAAACTAATTCCAACCACACAATAGAGCGAAAAACTAATGTCAAAGACCTGGGAGTGATCATGTCAGAGGATCTCACCTTCAAGGACCATAACACCGTAGCAACCACATCTGCTAGAAAAATGACAGGATGGATAATGAGAACCTTCAAAACCAGGGATGCCAAGCCCATGTTGACACTTTACAGATAGGTTGTTCTATCTAGGGTGGAATATTGCTGCACACTAACTGCACCTTTCAAGGCAGGTGAAATTGCTGACATTGTGCAGAGAACCTTCACGGCACGCATAACTGCGATAAACCACCTCAATTACTGGGAACGCTTGAAGTTCCTAAACCTGTACGCTCTATAACGCAGGCGGGAGAGATACATTATTATATACACTTGGAAAATTCTCGAGGGACTAGTACCAAACTTGCACACGAGAATCACTCCCCACGAAAGCAAAAGACTCGGCAGGCGATGTAACATCCCCCCAATGAAAAGCAGGGGTGCCAATAGCACGTTGAGGGACAACACAATAAGTGTCAGGGGCCCAAGATTGTTCAACTGCCTCCCAGCATACATCAGGGGGATTACCAACAAACCCCTGGCTGTCTTCAAGCAGGCACTGGACAGGCACCTAAAGTCGGTACCTGACCAGCCAGGCTGTGGTTCGTAAATTGGACTGCGTGCGGCCAGCAGTAACAGCCTGGTTGATCAGGCTCTTCTCCAACATTAGTCCTGGTCACAGACCGGGCCGCAGGGGCGTTGACCCCTGGAATTCTCTCCAGGTAAACTCCAGGTATGGGCCAACAGGCCTGCTGCAGTGTTCCTCCTTTCTTATGTTCTTATTAATTAAAACCGTGGTCCATCATAATGACACTCAGACCTTCGAGCCAAACACTTGTAAGCCAGGTCATTGATGCTGTGGTCCCTCACAGTGACACTCAGACCATCGAGCCAAACACTTCTAAGCCAGTTCATTGATGCTGTGGTCCATCACAGTGACACTCAGACCATCGAGCCAAACACTTCTAAGCCAGGTCATTGATGCTGTGGTCCATCACAGTGACACTCAGACCACTGACCACTGGATCATTGATGCCATGGTCCACCATAGTGACTCTCAGACCAATGAGCAAACTCATGTAAGCCAGGTTATTGATGCCGTGGTCCTTCATAGTGACACTAAAACTACTGAGTCAAGCACAGGTGAACTAATGGTCGCTGCTACCGTGGTCCACAATAGTGCCAAGTAACACACCACTTAGCGAGGCATCTTGTGCCTGAGATCCGCGTCTCGTTGTATTTCTTAACGAATACATTATCATCGGGCGTGAAACGTTTGGCATATAATAAACAATTCTTTTTGCTGAACGAAATTTATTTGTAAATTTCTCTGATAATTATAATTATAATGAGGCTAAGCTACGTTTTGAAGAAAATATTTCAGTATGGGCTCGTAGATCTCAATATAAATCAGTACACAGATATTTGTTAAATAAGTAGAGATTTTGATAACGATATCACCCATAAGCAAAATATATTCTATTGTTATATAGTAGATACCACTGCTGTAATATTTTATGAATATTCACGGTAGTAGCATTAGATCTTTGAAAGTCTTCCAGGGTAAATAGTTGAGTGAGAAGACGGTAAGAAGAGACACGCGTTACAAAACAAGCTTTTACCAGGACAACGTTTCTCTCTGCATACAGCTTCACCAAATCATTCAACGTCTTTACCAAACTCTTCGCACATGTAAACATTGTCTCGTTAGCAGCTTCTACTGCCACGTGTCTTTTCTGTTGTCGGCAGTAAGTCACTTGGTTCCAGAGTGGGAACACAACAGGGGTATGTAGGTCTACAGCTTTCGTCTTTTCCTGAAGTGGCTGACACACAGCTCGCCGAGGAAGATGAAGGAGGATACAGTGAGTCCAGCCAGCCATACGTAGAAGACACCAAGAAGCTGTGTAAGAAATTAAGAAGGTATCAGTACATCATCTCACTCGTTTACTAAGACATGTTAACACTTCATAAAACAGAACACTGATATACTCATGTTTGGATAACTGAAGGTTTATAAAAGAATATTTACAAACAGCATTCTCTTCGGTGGTGGAATTCTTTGATGCGGTGAAAGGCTGTTGATCTGAAAAAAATGAACCTGCTTTTTCCATTCTTGGCTCAAAGGTTATTGCGTCCCATTACGAGTTTAACGCTTCCCCATGAATATATTAGCCTACCTGAGCAAGGATCAAGGCTGCAGGTTCGGAAGAGCTTAGTTTATCCAAATGACATTTGACTCCGAAGGATTTCTCGTAATATTTGTGTAGGATCCCCATCTGTCGCATCCATCTGAGCCTGTAAAAGAAGCTTGTCTTCCAACAATTGTATACATTTGGTAGACTATAACACAAATGCAGTATGTTGCTATTCTATTTTGACAAGAGTTCGCCCGTGCAGTAGGCGTTGCCAAATCATGACTTCATAAAGTCCATTGCGTTGGCAAAACGTTATCAATAAAGAATCATATTACACTGAGTCAGTATTAAATGACATTTCTGCATAGGTAGGTAATAGCATGACATTTTAAATAATTTTAAGCAGAAAAAGGCAGTATTAAACAACGTTTGGCCATTACACTTCAATCATCTGAGAGAGTAATAACTTCGGTAAATATCTATCTATACTCAAGATAAACTTAAATTATCTTTTTAATGGCCATGATGCTCTAGAGGACAAACAGAATGCAGATGTTATATACACAGACTTTGCAAAAGCCTTTGATAAGTGTGACCATGGTGTAATAGCACACAAAATACGTGAAAAAGGAATAACAGGAAAAGTTGGTAGATGGATCTATAATTTCCTAACAAGTAGAACACAAAGAGTAGTAGTCAACAGAGTAAAATCTGAGGCGGCTACGGTGAAAAGCTCTGTTCCACAAGGCACAGTACTTGCTCCCATCCTGTTCCTCATCCTTATATCAGACATAGACAGGGATATCAGCCACAGTGCCGTGTCTTCCTTTGCAGATGACACCCGAATCTGCATGACAGTGTCCACCATTGAAGACACTACAAGACTCCAAGCAGACATCAACCAAATCTTTAAATGGGCTGCTGAAAACAATATGAAGTTCAATGATGAGAAATTTCAATTACTCCGATATGGAAAACGTGAGGAAATTAAAATCTCATCGGAGTATAAAACAAATTCCAACCACACAATAGAGCGAAAAAAGACCTGGGAGTGATCATGACAGAGGATCTCACCTTCAAGGACCATAACACTGTAGCAATCGCATCTGCCAGAAAAATGACAGGATGGATAATGAGAACCTATAAAACCAGGGATGTCAAGCCCATGTTGACACTTTTCAGGTCGCTTGTTCTATCTAGGCTGGAATATTGCTGCATACTAACTGCACCTTTCAAGGCAGGTGAAATTGCTGACCTAGAAAATGTACAGAGAACCTTTACGGCACACATAACTGCAATAAACCACCTCAATTACTGGGAACGCTTGAAGTTCCTAAACCTGTACTCCCTGGAACGCAGGCAGGAGAGATACATTATTATATACACTTGGAAAATCCTAGAGGGATTAGTACCAAACTTGCACACGAGTGTCACTTCCTATGAAAGCAAAAGACTCGGCAGACGATGTAACATCCCCCCAATGAAAAGCAGGGGTGCCACTAGCACGTTGAGAGACAACACAATAAGTGTCAGGGGCCCAAGACTGTTCAACTGCCTCCCAGCATACATAAAGGGGATTACCAATAGACCCCTGGCTGTCTTCAAGCAGGCACTGGACAAGCACCTAAAGTCGGTGCCTGACCAGCCGGGCTGTGGTTCGTACGTTGGACTGCGTGCGGCCAGCAGTAACAGCTTGGTTGATCAGGCTCTGATCCAACATGAGGCCTGGTCACAGACCGGGCCGCAGGGGCGTTGACCCCTGGAACTCTCTCCAGGTAAACTCCAGGTAAACCTGGAGAGGGTTTCGGGGGTCAATGCCCCCGCGGCCCGGTCTGAGACCAGGCCTTGTGGTGGATCAGGGTCTGATCAACCAGGCTGTTACTGCTGGCCGCACGCAAACTGATGTACGAACCACAGCCCGGCTGGTGCCTGTCCAGTGCCTTCTTGAAGACAGCCAGGGGACTATTGGTAATCCCCCTTATAAATGCTGGAAGGCAGTTGAACAGTCTTGGGCTCCTGATACTTACTATGTTGTCTCTTAGTGTCTTCGTGGTACCCCTGCCGAATCTTTTGCTTTTGTAGGGAGTGATTTTCATGTGTAAATTTGGTACTAATCCGTCTAGGATTTTCCAGGTGTTTATAATAATAATAATAATAATAATAATAATAATAATAATAATAATAATAATAATTTATTTAATTGCAAGTTTACATCAAGATTTTGTAATTACAATATAGAATTGAAGTGCAAAGAGAGCCACTATCATGTTATGGCATTATGGGCAGACTTAATCAAGACTTATAGACTACTTAATACTAGAGAAATTGATAATTTTGTTATAGTTAAACATAGCTTATGTTTATAGCAGATAAAAGTTTACTTAAATTACAATCTGAGGATTTTACAGTTTGACGAAGTATTTTGTAAGATGGTTATATCAATAGTAAATATTGCAATTATATTATGGGTAAATAACACTGAGCATTGTTGAAAGTAGTTTACAGTATGAGTAGTTTAGGGTGAGTAGGTGGTTTTTGAGAAGAGTCTTAAATTGATGTTCAGACAAGGTTATTTTAGTATTTTCTGGTAATGAAATCCAGACTTTGCGGCCCTTTATGTGCATAGAGTTTTTACACAGGGTGATATGGACACGGGGTATATCAAAAAGTGATCTGTGTCTTGTGTTATGGTCATGGGACCTATTAAAGTTGGTGAGGAGAATTTTGAGTGGAGGGTTTATATTAGAGTGTAAAGTTCTGTGTATGTAGTATGCACAAGAATAAGTGTGAATGTTCTTTACGGTGAGTAGTTTTAGACTTTTGAATATTGGTGGAGTATGCTGTCTAGAGTGGGAATTTGTTATCATTCTGACTGCAGCTTTTTGCTGGGTTATGAGTGGTCTAAGGTGATTTAATGTTGTTGATCCCCATGCACAAATTCCATAGGTGAGATAAGGGTAGATGAGTGAATGATATAGAGCAAGGAGAGCTGATTGAGGCACATAGTAGTGTATCTTTGATATATGCCTACTGTCTTTGAGATTTTCTTGGAAATTTGTTGTATGTGTGTTTGGAATTTGAGGCTACTGTGAAGGTGGATTCCTAGGAATTTTCCCTCTGTGAGTCTTGTGATGGGTGATCCATTTAGCGTTATGTTAAGTGGGACATTTGAAGCTCTGTTTCCAAACTGAATGAAATAGGTTTTGTCAGTATTGAGAGTAAGCTTGTTAGTCGTCATCCAGGTAGATATTTTCTGTAATTCAGCATTTACTGTGTTGGCAAGTATGACTGGGTTTGGGTGAGAGAAGACATATGTAGTGTCATCTGCAAATAATATGGGTTTGAGTAGTAGCGATGCATTCGGTAGGTCATTGATGTAAATGAGGAAGAGGAGTGGTCCCAGGACACTTCCTTGCGGGACACCGACTGTAATTTGTTGTGTGGAAGAGTTAGCTCCATTTGTGTACACATATTGGCTTCTGTTACTAAGGTATGATTTTAGGTAGTTGAATGAGTGCTCTCTTATACCATAGTGTGCTAATTTTGAGAGCAGTAAATCATGGTCAACTGTATCAAAAGCTTTACGTAAATCAATGAAGATTCCCAGTGGGACTTCATTCTTCTCAAGAGTGGTGTATATTAGTTCTAGCATGTGTATAATAGCATCATTAGTGTTTTTGTTAGTCCTGAATCCAAACTGACAGGGGTTGAGTATGTTGTGTGAGACGAGGTAGGAATAGATCTGCCTATGAATGAATTTTTCAAAGATTTTAGAGAGTAGAGGTAAGTTAGATATTGGTCTATAATTATTCAAGTCTGCCTGATCACCTCCTTTGTGGATCGGGATGACCCTTGCTATTTTGAGAATTGATGTCTCTCTCCCGCCTGCATTCCAGGAAGTACAAGTCCCTGTAATTAAGGTATTTTATCGTACTTATGTGTGCCTTGAAGGCTCTCTGTACACTCTCCAGGTCAGCAATTTCACATGCCTTGAAAGGCACCGTTAGTGTACAGCATTAATCCAGCCTAGAGAGAACAAGCGATTTGAAGAGAATCATCATGGGCTTTGCGTCCCTAGTTTTGAAGGTTCTCATTATCCAGCTATCATTTTTCTAGCAGATGTGGTGGATACATTGTTGTGATCTTTGAAAGTGAGATCCTGGAGCATACCTGGAGAGGGTTTCCGGGGTTTCCGGGCCTCATGGTGGATCAGGGCCTGATCAACCAGAATGTTACTGTTGGCCACACGCAAACCAACGTACGAGCCACAGCCCGGCTGGTCAGGTGCTGACTTTAGGTGCTTGTCCAGTGCCTGCTTGAAGACAGCCAGGGGTCTATTGGTAATTCCCCTTGTGTATGCTGGGAGGCAGTTGAGCAGTCATACAGATTCGGGTGTCATCTGCAAAGGAAGACACAGCACTGTGGCTTATATCCCTGTCAATATCTGATATGAGGATGAGGAATAGGATGGGAGCAAGTACTGTGCCTTGTGGAACAGAGCTTTTCACAGTAGCTGCCTCAGACTTTACTCTGTTGACTACTACTCTTTGTGTTCTACATGTTAGGAAATTATAGATCCATCTACCAACATTTCCTGTTATTCCTTTATCACGCATTTTGTGTGCTATTACACCATGGTCACACTTGTCAAAGGCTTTTGCAAAATCTGTGTATATAACATCTGCATTCTGTTTATCTTCTAGAGCATCCAGGACCTTGTCGTAGTGGTCCAGTAGTTGGGACAGACAGGAGCGGCCTGCTCTAAACCCATGCTGTCCTGGGTTGTGCAATTGATGGGTATCAAGATGGGTGGCGATCTTGCTTCTTAGAACCCTTTCAAAGATTTTTATGATATGGGACGTTAGCGCAATTGGTCTGTAGTTCTTTGCTATTGCTTTACTGCCCCCTTTGTGGAGCGGGGCTATGTCTGTTGTTTTTAGTAGCTGCGGGACGATCCCAGTGTCCATGCTTCCTCTCCACAAGATGTTAAAAGCATGTGATAGGGGCTTCTTGCAGTTCTTGATGAACACGGAGCTCCATGAGTCTGGGCCTGGAGCAGAGTGCGTGGGCATTTTGAGTGCATTTTGATGTTATTAAATGTGCACATGTTCGTGTCATGTGCACTTACTGATGTCATATGTGCATATGTTCATGTTATGTTCACATGATGTCATATGTGCACATGTTTAGTCATGTGCACATGCTGATGTTATTAAATGTGCACATGTTTATGTCATGTGCCCATGCTGATGTCATTTGTGCACATGCTGAGATGTCATTATATGTGCACATGTTCATGTCATGTGCACATGGTCTGGTCATAGCGACAAACTTGATATTGTAAACATTGTAAACAACCAGACATAGTAGTGTAGATGGTATTTACATTTAAATATCAAGTGTTTGTAGTGTAAACAAGCAGTGTCTTTGTAAAAAAAACAAATGTCTGCACAGACAACTAGTTTTTACATTGCGAAAAACACATTTTACATAGTCAAAAGTGTTTTTTACGAAGTAAACACTGTTTGTTTACATAGTCAAAAGTGTTTTTTATGAAGTAGACACTGTTTACATAGTCAAAAACATGTTTACATAGTAAAAAACTTAGTAAAAAATATTGTTTTATAAACTACCTGAGTTTACACTGCCATCAGTTTTTATATTGTAAGAACAGTGTCCATACTGAAAACAAGCAGCGTTTACACCGTAAATATCTAGTGTTTATACTGCAAACATTTAGTGTTTATGTTGTGAATTAATAGTGTTTACTTTGCAAAAAATAGTATCTGCACCCTAAGCATTCATTATTATATTAAAAATATAAGCAACAAGTATTTGCATTGGAAACAATCATTCAAACTAAATAACCATTGCATTGTAAACACGTGTTCCAATTGTAAACAACCAGTATTTACACTGAAAATAACCGGTGTTTACTTTTTGTCAAAAATAGGTTTTAGGAGAGACTTCTTTGTGACAGCGAGAGCTGCGTATTCCTTGGCCATGGCTTCCTGACTGTAGGAAAGTATGCACCTCCCTCCTGGTCCTGAGTTTCTGTTCAGCATGTAGTATGCTCCTGTTGCTCCCACTGTAACAAGTAAAATTCTCTTTCAACACGTCTGTCTTCGATTAAAACAGTAACTTAGACACAAATTCACTTGTTTTTTTTTCAATATTGTCAAACAAATAGATGTCTTCTTTAAGAAGTCATTTTGTGTTATGTCTTGCTTTGACCATGTAAACAACAACACACTATGTAAACAACAACACACCATGTAAATAGCAATACACCATGTAAACAACAACACACCATGTAAACAACAACACACTATGTAAACAACAACACACCATGTAAACAACAACACACCATGTAAACATCAACACACCATGTAAACAACAACACACCATGTAAACAACAACACACCATGCAAACAACACCATGTAAACATTAACATACCATGTAAACAACAACACACCATGTAAACAACAACACACCATGTAAACAACAACACACCATGTAAACAACAACACACCTACAACACATTCACTTACTACAATACACACAGTGCTACACACGCTCACCAAAACATACATTCACCTCAACACACACACACACACACACACCAGGACCAGGAGCTATGAATCGACCCCTACAACCACAAATAGGTGAGTACACACACACAAGAGATTAGTGCATAAGCTGGAGGACCAGGCAGGTATAACAGCAAAGGCACTGCAATGGATCAGGGAATACCTGTCGGGAAGACATCAGAGAGCCATGGTAAGAGACAGTGTCAGAGTGGGCGCCTGTGACGAGCGGAGTTCCACAGGGGTCAGTCCTAGGACCGGTGCTGTTTCTGGTATATGTGAACGACATAATGGAAGGAATAGACTCAGAAGTGTCCTTGTTTACAGATGATGTGAAGTTGATGATAAAAATTCAATCGGACGAGGACCAGGCAGAACTACAAAGGGATCTGGATAGGCTGCAGGCTTGGTCCAGAAACTGTCTCCTAGAGTTCAACCCCACCAAGTGCAAAGTCATGAAGATTGGGGAAGGGCAAAGAAGACCGCAGTCTACGGGGCCAAAGATAGCAAATCTCACTTAAAGAAAAGGATCTTGGGATGAGTATATCACCGGGCACTTCTCCTGAGGCGCACATTAACCAATTAACTACTGCTGCAAATGGGCGCCTAGCAAACCTAAGAATAGCATCCCGACATCTCAATAAGGCATCGTTCAGGACCCTGTCCACTGTATGTCAGGCCTATATTGGAGTATGCAGCACCAGTTCGGAACCCTCACCTAGCCAAGTACGTACGGAAATTAGAAAACTCTCCAGTCATGTCAAAGAGACTGGAACACCTGCTGGAACCATTCAGGTGTTAAAGACTAGTCCCGGAGCTAAGGGGCATGTCCTACGAGGAGAGGTTAAGGAAAATCCACCTGACGACACTGGAGAACAGGACAGGTAGGGATAATATGACAACGACATATAAAATACTGAGAGGAATTGACAAGGTGGATAGAGACAGGATGTTCCAGAGATGGGACACAGAAACAAGGTGTCACATTTGGAAGTTGAAGACTCAGATGAGTCAAAGGGATGTTAGGAAGTATTTTTCAGTCATAGAGTTTTCAGGAAGTGGAATAATCTGGCAAGTGATGTAGTAGAGGCAGGAACCATACATAGTTTTAAGACGAGGTTTGATAAAGCTCAAGGAGCAGCGAGAGAGAGGACCTAGTAGCAATCAGTGAAGAGGTTGGACCAGGAGCTGTGAATCGACCCCTGCAACCACAAATAGGTGTGTACACACACACATGGAGGCAGAGCTTTCTGCACATTTTGAAAATAAAGTGGAGGAGGAGAAGAAATGGGAGTCACAAGTTGAAGCCGCAGAAGCCAGGATAAGGACCCTATAATACAAGGTAAATAGGCTGAAGCAAGTTACAGGGCTATTTATTGCCCAGAGGAGACAGCATTGGAAGCTGGTACACCCCTACTGAATGAGGAGTCAAACGATAAGGAAGGAGACAAAACTTATGCTAAGGCCCTATCAGTGCACCAAGTAGGGTCGAGGAATGAAGAGGGAGCACAGTTGGGAGCAGAGATAGTAGCAGGGGAGGGGGAGAAGGTGGTGAGGAAGGTAGGTCACAGGCAGAAGCACGACCATGTCACCAAGAGCTACAGGAAAAAATAGGGGAGACAGCAGCCATGTACAAACGGGACCCGGAGTCACAGAGGGAAAGGCAATGGGAGGAAGAGAGGGGAAAGTCAGTGTTTATTCATGGGTTTCAGGAGAGCAAGGAGAGGACACACAATGAATGACAGCAGGAAGAAAAACAGGAGATTGAAAACATCATCAAAGCAATAGGCAAGGAGGACATGACTGAGATAGTAAATTTTCAGAGAATAGGGGGGGTACTTGAACGGAAGTCATCGGCTGGTCAAGCTGATTCTCAAGACAGAAACAGTGTGAGAAAGGATCCTGCAAGATAAACCACGTCTGAAGAAATCGTCAACATACAAGAGGGTGTTCCTGGACCGAGACAGAACATTAACAGAGCGACAGCAGCTGACGGAGAAGACACAGGCGAAAGGAGCTAGGAGGAGAGACAAGGACAGAATCAGCAAAGGACAACCAGAGCAGGGCAGAGCAACAAGCACAAGCACACACACAGAACTGCCCCCAGAACCCCACAACTAAACACGCTATCCCAACACAAACCACAGTCCACACTTACATCCCCCACCCCACTCTATGCTGAAGAATCCCACAGCACACTGCCAGGTCCCCCACCTTCACCCCCCAGAACACAGTGTTGGAGAGGAAACTGAAGGTATGGTACACCAATGCGGATGGAATAACGAATAAGTGTGAGGAGTGGCACGAAAGAGTCAAAGAGGCATCACTGGACATCATAGCTCTCACAGAAACCAAGCTCACAGGAATGATAACAGATGCCATCTTTCCAACGAGATATCAGATCCTGAGGAAAGACATAAAGAACAGAGGGGGTGGAGGAGTAGCACTGCTCATCAAAAATCAATGGGATTTTGATCAGCTGGGGAGGGGAGACGGAGGAGAAGCAATAGATTACATAATAGGAACACTTCAGTCTGGAGGTCCCAAGGTGGTAATTGCAGTGATGTATAACACACCACAGAACAGCAGGAGGCCAAGGCAAGAGTATGATGAGAGCAATAGAGCGATGGTGGACACACTGGCAGAAGTGGCTAAAAGGGCTCATGCGGGCAGGGCAAAGCTACTGATTAAGCGTGGCTTCAACCACAAGGAAATCGACAGGGAGAACCTGGAGCCACATGAGGGACTAGAAACATGGAGGGCTAAGATGATGAATGTGCTTCTGGAAAATTTCTTGTACCAACACTTAAGGGACACTACCAGAGAGAGAGAGAGAGGAGAGGATGAACCAGCGAGACTGGACCTAGTATTCACCTTGAGTAGTGCAGATATTGAGGACATCACATATGAAAGACCCCTGGGGGCCAGTGATCATGTGGTTCTGAGCTTTGAATACATAGTAGAGTTACAAGTGGAGAGAGAAGCAGGAAGGGCAGGATGAATGAAGCCAAACTACAAGAAAGGAGACTACACAGGCATGAAGAATTTCCTTCACAGGGTTCAGTGGGAGAGAGAACTGGCAGGGAAGTCAGTAAACGAGATGATGGAATATGTGACAACAATATGCAAGGAAACTGAGGAGAGGTTTGTGCCCAAGGGTAACAGAAATAACGAGAAAGCCAGAATGAGCCTTTGGAAGAGGTACAAAAGGCAAAGAACCCAGGAGAATAAGGAGAGCAGTCATAGAGCCAGAAATGAGTATGCACAGGTAAGAAGGGAGGCCCAACGGCAATATGAAAATGACATAGCAGCGAAAGCCAAATCTGACCCTAAGCTGTTGTAGTCACATCAGGAGGAAAACAACAGTCAAGGACCAGGTAATCAGGATGAGGAAGGGAGGAGGGGAGATCACAAAAACTATTGTGAAGTATGTGGGGAGCTCAACATGAGATTCAAAGAAGTGTCCACAATGGAGACAGAAGGGGCTCCAGAAAGACAGAGAGACAGGGTTCACCATCAAGTGTTGGACACAATACATACAACCGAGGAAGAAGTGAAGAGGCTGCTGAGTGAGCTAGATACTTCAAAGGCGATAGGGCCAGATAACATCTCTCCATGGGTCCTGAGAGGAGGAGAAGAGGCGCTGTGTGTACCACTAACAACAATCTTCAACACATCTGTCGAAACAGGGTGACTACCTGAGGTATGGAAGACAGCAAATGTAGTCCTGATTTCTAAAAAAGGAGACAGTCATGAAGCATTAAACAACAGACCAGTGTCACTAACATGTATAGTATGCAAAGTCATGGAGAATATTACCAGGAGAAGAGTGGTGGAGCAACTAAAAAGGAACGAGCTCATCAACGACAGCCAGCATGAGTTCAGGGACTGGAAATCCTGTGTCACAAACCTACTGGAGTTCTATGACAGTGTGACAGAAGTAAGACAAGAGAGAGAGAGGGGTGGGTAGATTGTATTTTCTTTGACTGTAAGAAGGCGTTTGACATAGTTCCACACAAAAGATTAGTGCAAAAGCTGGAGGACCAGGCAGTGATAACAAGGGTCAGTCATAGGACAGGTTCTGTTTCTGGTATTTGTGAACGACATGACGGAAGGAATAGAATTCGAAGTGTCCCTGTATGTAGATGATGTGAAGTTGATGAGAAGAATTCAATCGAATGAGGACCAGGCAGAATTACAAAGGGGTCTGGAGGCTGCAACTGGCTCCTGGAGTTCAACCCCACCAAATGCAAAGTCATAAAGATTGGGGTAGGGCAAAGAAGACCGCAGACGGAGTACACTCTAGGGGGCCAGAGACTACAAACCTCACTACGACATCTTAATAAGGACTCGTTAAGGACCTTGTACACTGTGTACATCAGACCCATATTGGAGTATGCAGCACCAGTTTGGAACCCACACCTAGCCAAGCATGTAAGGAAGCTAGAGAAAGTGCAAAGTTTTGCAACAAGACTAGTCCCGGAGCTAATGGGAATGTCCTACTTGGAAATATTAAGGAAAATCGACCTGACGACACTGGAGGACAGGAGAGATAGGGCAGATATGATAACAACTTATATAATAATGAGAGAATCGACAAGGTGGACAGAGACAAGATGTTCCAGAGATGGGACACAGCAACAAAGGGTCACAGTTGGAAGTTGAAGACTCAGATGAATCACAGGAACATTAGGAAGTATTTCTTCAGTCTCAGAGTTGTCAGGAAGTGGAATAGTCTGGGAAATGATGTAGTGGAGGCAGGATAAATACATAGCTTTAAAAAGAGGTATGATAAAGCTCATAGAGCAGGAAGAGTGACCCAGTAGTGGCCAGTGAAGAGGCGGGCCAGGAGCTATGAATCAATCCCTGCAACTACAACTAGGTGAGTACACACACACACACACACACACACACACAGTTATTGCAGTGATGTACAACCCGCCACAGAACTGCAAGAGACCATGAGAGGAATATGATAAGAACAACAATTGTGGACACACTAGCTGAGGTGGCCAGAAGAGCTCACTCGAGTTGAGCAAAGCTACTGATTATGGGCGATTTCAACCACAGGGAGAATGATTGGGAAAACCTGGAACCACACGGGGGTCCCGAAACATAGAGAGCCAAGATGATGGATGTGGTACTGGAAACCTCATGCACCAACATGTTAGGGACAGTACCAGGGAGAGAGAGAGGGGAGGATGAACCAGCAAGACTGGACCTCGTGTTCACCCTGAGCAGCTCGGACACTGAGTACATCACATATGAAATTCCAATTGGCGCTAGTGATCACGTTGTTCTGAGTTTTGAATACATAGCTGAGTTACAAGTGGAGAGGGTAACAGGAGTAGAATGAGAAAAGCCAAACTATAAAAGGGGAACTACTCAGGTATGAGGAACTTCCTGCAGGAGGTTCAGTTGGAAAGAGAATTGGTAAGAAAGTTAGTAAACGAAATGATGGAATACGTAACAAGAAAATGCAAGGAGGCAGAGGAAAGGTTTGTTCCCAAGGGCAACAGAAATAATGGGAAGACCAGAACGAGCCCTTGGTTTACCTGAAGGTGTAGGGAGGCAAAAACTAAGTGCCCTTGAGAATGGAAAATAAAGAGATTAGTCAAAGAGCCAGAAATAAGTATGCAGAATAAGGAGGGAGGCCCAGCGACAGTACGAAAACAACATAGCATCAAAAGTCAAGTCTGACCCGAAGCTGCTGTGTGGAGAAAATTCTCAAAGAGAGGGGAAGTATCAGGCCTTTCAGCCCCCTTCAACCTTTTCAAGGGCCCAGCCCTTAGAAAGGGGCAGACACGTCTTGCTGGCTTCCTGGTCAACAATTTAATTAGTAATAGATGTACGTACCCAGGACGCCAGTAAGACACGTCATGGCTGACCAGTGTTGCAAAGAGTGTGAGTTAATGATTGGAAATCACTCTTACGGCAGTAGGAAAATTAAGGACATTCTATACCCACTTTATTATCATGTTAAATATACATACACAATCGTCTAAGCCCAGACATTGCAAGAAATTAAACATTCTGCATTGCTTTCTGTAGGTTTAGCAAGTGGGGAATTGTGCTTAGGTCAGCGATACAGGGCAAACTGGGTAGGAGCGGAGAAGAGGGGCGTCAGATTGCCTTAGGGTCCCAAAGTGAGAGGAACTGTTTTGGGGCGTTCAGTGACCTAACAAAGGGACATTATAGGTGCGCCTCCGACCTCTTATCAATCTCTACCAACCCCAGGAAAACCCCAGAAACCCGTGAGTAATATTCAGTTATCACTGACTGAATATATGGGAATACGCTCCTCTGGGTCAATATATAATGATTTACATTTAATTACTTATCCCAAACAGCTCCGTGGGGGGTGGAATACTGGGTCCCATCGAGGGAACCTTCCGGTTGCAGCTGCGGAAGGTTGACCCAGCAACAAAGATAAGTACAGTGTCACATTTTACTGTATAAGTTGGCATTCCACCAGTAAAAAATACCAGATGCTGTATAACCACATCAGGAGGAAGACAACAGTCAAACGACCAAGTTGTAAGCGAGGAGCTCAACACGAGATTTCAGGAAGTATTTACGGTGGAGACAGAAAGGACTCTGGGAAGAGAGAACAGAGGAGTTCACCAACAAGGGACATACCAACAAGTGTTGGATGAAATACACACAACCGAGGAGGAAGTGAAGAAGCTGCTAAGTGACCTTGATACCTCAAAGGCGGTGGGACCGGACAACATCTCTTCGTGGGTCCTTAGAGAGGGAGCAGAGACTGTGTGCCACTAACCACAATTTTCAACACAACTACCTGAGGTATGGAAGATGGCAAATGTAGTCATTATTTTTAAGAAAGGAGACAGAAATGAGGCACTAAACTATAGACCAGTGTCACTGACGAGTATAGTATGCAAAGTCTTGGATAAGATTATCAGGAGGAGAGTGACGGAGCACCTGGAATGGAATAAGATTATAAACGACGCCCAACACGGATTTATGGAAGTCAAATCCTCTGTCACAAACCTACTGGAGTTTTATGACAAGATAACAGAAGTAAGACACGAGAGAGAAGGGTAGGTGGATTGAATTTTCTTGGAATGCAAGAAGGCCTTCGACACAGTTCCTCACAAGAGGTTAGTACAGAAGCTAGAGGATCAGGCACGTATAACAGGAAGGGCACTGCAATGGATCAAAGAATACCTAACAGGGAGACAACAACGAGTCATGGCACGGGATTCGTATCACAGTGGGCACCTGTGACGAGTGAGGTTCCACAGGGGTCAGTCCTAGGACCAGTGCTATTTTTGGTATATGTGAATGACATGATGGAAGGGATAGACTCAGAAGTGTCCCTGTTCGCAGACGATGTGAAGTTAATGAGGATAAATAAATCAGATGAGGATCAGGCAGGACTACAAAGAGACCTGGACAGGCTTGACACCTGGTTCAGCAACTGGCTTCTCAAATTTAACTCCATCAAATGCAAAGTCATGAAGATCGGGGAAGCGCAAAGAAGACTGCAGACGGAGTACATTCTAGAGGGCCAGAGACTACAAACCTCACTCAAGGAAAAGGATCTTGGGGTGAGTATAATACCGGGCACATCTGAGGCGCACATCAACCAAATAACTGCTGCAGCATACGGGCGCCTAGCAAACAACAGCATTCTGACATCTTAATAAGGAATCCTTCAGGACCCTGTACACCATGTACGTTAGTCCTGTATTGGAGTATGCAGCACCAGTATGGAACCCTCACCTAGCCAAGCATGTAAGGAAACTAGAGAAAGTATAAAGGTTTGCAACAAGACTAGTGCTGAAGCTAATGGGCATGTTCAACGAGGAGAGGTTAAGGGAAATCGACCTGACGACACTGGAGGACAGGAGTGATATGGGGAATATGATAACGACATAAAATACTGAGAGGAATTGACAAGGTGGACAGAGACAGGATGTTCCAGAGATGGGACACAGCAACAAGGGGTCACAGTTGGAAGTTGAAGACTCAGATGAATCACAGAGATGTTAGGAAGTATTTCTTCAGTCACAGAGTTTTCAGGAAGTGGAATAGTCATGGAAATGATGTAGTGGAGGCGGGATCCATACATAGCTTTAAGACGTGGTATGATACAGCTCATGGAGCAGGAAGAGTGACCTAGTAGCGATCAGTAAAGAGGTGGGGCCAGGAGCTATGAATCGACCCCTGCAACCACAATTAGGTGAGTACAATTGGGTGAGCACACACACACATACTAATACACGCATACTAGCACAAACACACACACATTCCTCTACACAAAGTTTACAGACTACAGAAACTAGAGCATCCTAACAGGATAAAAAGAAAAAACAGGAACTGAAAAGGAGGATGTAAAGGCAAGGGAACTGAGGATAACTGGTCTGAGAAGGAAGAATGGACAGAAATACTCAAGAGCAAAATGGAAGATGAATGGGAAAAAATGCTAAGCAAGCTTTGCTATAAAATGGTGGAGAAGATATCTGAAGAAAGCAAGAAGTGGGAGTTAAGAGCTGTAGTTGCAGAGGCAGTAATACAGAACCTGTAGGAAGAATTGTAAGTGCTGAAACAGGATATAAAGATAGGGACCAAAAGGAGCAAGGTAGTGGAAATAGAAACATCACTTCACAGTGAGGGGACTGAAGGAGGGAAAGGAGCTAAGAAGTCACTTGCACAAGTAATATCAGGCCACTGGGGTGTCCAGGAGATGATAAGGGAATCAACAAAGGAGATGCTTAAATCAGATCAGAGATATGGAGGGAATAGAAAGGGAAGAAGAGAGGGAGATGTCAACAATTATTCATGGGCTTCAATAGGCCGAAGGGAAGATCTATGATGAAAGATATCATTGGGAGGAAAAATAAATTGAGAGCACCATCGTAATAACAGGAGAGAAGGACATATCTAGGGTAACAAGTTTTCACAGATTTGGTGGGTATTTGAGGAAAAAAAAATTGCCCAGTCAAACTGACATTCAAGACAGAAGTGGTACAGAACAGGATACTACAACAGCAACCACTATTATAAGACTCCCAAAATTAACAGTGAGTGTACCTCGACTGTGGCAGAACACAAAAAGATTGGGAAAAACTAAGAGTGAGAGTAAGAAAACACCAGTGGAAGGAAAGAGAGACAGGGCAGGCATCGACAGACAGGAAAACTCAGCATCAGGGGGAACACCAAACACAAATGCTCACAGATCCCTCTCAAACTCTACCACCCCATACCAACCAAACACAATAACGAGAAACAAACCAAACTCTACAGCCCCCTCTCCCAGTACTAATACCACCATCACAGCAGTTCCATAATATTCCACCCTGACTTCCACACATCCAGTCCACACCAACCCCTCCCTCCTCCCAAAACACAGTACTGGAAAGGAAGCTGAAAGTATGGTACACCAACACAGATGGATTAACAAATAGGTTTGAAGTGTTGCAAGAGCGAATCACTGAGGCATCCCTTGAGACAAAGCTCAAGGGGATAATAACAGATGTGATCTTTTCAAATGGATATCAGATCCTGAGTAAAGTTAGAGGGAACAGAGGGAAAGGAGGAGTTGCACTCCTCATCAAAAATTAGTTGAGTTTTGAGGAAATGGGAGGATTGGATAGAGGGGAAGCAGATGACTTCATGGTAGGAACACTGCAGACCAGGTGCCCAAAGGTGATAATAGTAGTGATGTACAACCCACCACTGAACAGCAAGAGACTACAAGAGAATAATGAGAGCAATAGAGCAATGGTGGATACACTAGCCGAGGTGGCCAAAAGAGCCCACATGAGCAGGACAAAGTTATTCATCATGGGGGATTTCAATCATTAGGAGACTGACTGGGAAAACCTAGAGCCATGGGAAACCAGAAACATTATTGGAAAACTTCATGCACCAACATGTCTTACGAATTTACTAACTTTCTTCAATAAGATATTTAAGGAGGTAGATCATGGTGTTGAATATGATATTGTGTATATGGACTTCAGTAAGGCTTTCGATAGAGTTCCACATCAGAGGCTATTGAGGAAACTTAAGGCACACGGAATAGGATAATTTTTTTCCTGGGTAGAGGCATGGTTGACAAATAGGCAGCAGAGAGTTTGCATAAATGGGAAAAAATCAGAATGAGGGCACGTCACAAGCAGTGTTCCACAGGGGTCAGTGTTGGGCCCCTTTTTGTTCACAGTTTACATAAACAACATAGATGAGTGAATAAATAGCAACATAAGCAAATTTGCTGATGACACCAAGATAGGCCGCCCAATTCATTCTAATGAGGACATTAGAGCACTCCAGGAAGATTTGAATAGACTGATGCAGTGGTCGGGGAAGCTGCAGATGCAGTTTATTATAGACAAATGCAAAGTTCTAAATGTTGGACCGGAAAATAACCATGCCACATATAAATTAAATAATGTAGATCATAATTTTACTGATTGCGAGAAGGATTTAGGAGTTCTGGTTAGCAGTAATCTGAAACCAAGACAACAGTGGATAAGTGTTCGCAATAAAGCTAAGAGAATCCTTGGCTTCATATCTAGAAGTATAAATAATAGAAGTCCTCAGGTTGTTCTTCAACTCTATATATCTTTGGTTAGGCCTCATTTAGATTATGCTGCACAGTTCTGGTCACCGTATTACAGAATGAATATACTAAATGCACTGGAAAATGTACAAAGGAGGATGACAAAGTTGATCCCATGAATCAGAAATCTTCCCTATGAGGATAGACTGAGGGCCCTGAATCTACACTCTCTAGAAAGGCGTAGAATTAGGGGGAATATGATTGAGGTGTATAAATGGAAAACAGGAATGAATAAAGGGGATGTAAATTGCATGCTAAAAATATCTAGCCTAGACAGGACTCGCAGCAATGGCTTTAATTTGGAAAAATTCAGATTCAGGAAGGATATAGGAAAGCACTGATTTGGTAATAGAGTTGCGGATGAGTGGAACAAACTCCCGAGTACTGTCATAGAAGCTAAGACGTTGTGTAGTTTTAAAAATAGGTTGGATAAATACTTGAGTGGGTGTGGGTGGATGTGAGTTGGACCTGACTAGCTTGTACTACTAGGTCAGATGCCATGCTCCTTCCTTAAGTGAATGTGACCTAACCTGACTAAGTTAGAACATTGGCTTAAGCCGGTAGGGGAATTGGACATGCCTCGCATGGGCCAGTAGGCCTGCTGCAGTGTTCCTTTTTTCTTATGTTCTTATGAACAGTTCAGACATAGACCCCTTGGCACTAGTGATCATGTGGTCCTGAATTTTGAATACTTTGTTGAGTTAGCAGTGGCGAATGAAGCAGCATGAGAAGGATGGGAGAAGCCAAACTTCAAAAAAGGAGACTACTCAACTATGAAGCGATTTATGTGTGAGGTGCAGTGGAAAAGAGAACTAGAGAGGAAGATAGTAAGTGAAATGATGGAACAAGTGACCACAAAGTGTAGGGAGGGAGAGGAGAAGTTCATACCAAAAGATAACAGAGTAAGCCCATGGTTTAACTGGGGCTATAAAGAGGCCAAGTCCAAGTGTTCTAGAGCATGGAAAAAGTATAGAAGGCAAAGAACTCAAGAAAACAATAAGTTGAGCAGAAGAACCAGAAATGAGTATGCATGGATAAGGAGAGAAGCTTAGCAACAATATGAGAACAAAAAAAGCCAAATCTAACCCAAAGTTGTTTTAGTCACATCAGGCGAAAAACAATAGTCAAGGACCAGGTAATCAGGTTGAGGAAGGATTGAGGGGAGCTTACAAAGAGTGATCAGAAAGTATGTGAAGAGCTTAACACAACATTTAGAAAAGTATTCACAGTGGAGACAGAAATGATCACAGCACGCCGAGGTGGTAGGGTGCACCAGCAAGTGCTGGACACACTGTACATAACCAAACAGGAGGTGAAGAAACTGCTAGGTGAACTAGATACCTTGAATGCGGTGAGACCAGAGAATAACTCTCTCTGTCCTGAGAGAGAGCAGAGGAACTGTGTGTGCCGATAGCAACAATCTCCAATAAATCTGTCAAAACAGGGGCAACTGCGTGAGGTATGGAAGACAGCAAAAGTCCCAATTTTTAAGAAAGAAGACAGATGGGCAGCATTAAACTACAGACCAGTGTCACTGACTTGTATAGTATGTAAAGTGATGGAGAAGATTATCAGGAGAAGAGTGCTGGAGCACATAGAAATGATTGGGCTCATACATGACAATCAGCACGGCTTCAGGGATGGGAAATCCTGTGTCACAAATCTACTTGAGTTTTACAGCAATGTGACAGAAATATGACTGGAGCTAAAGGGATGGGTAGATTGCATCTTTTTTGACTATAAGAAGGCTTTCAACACATGTCCACACAAGACACTGTTTCAAAAACTAGAGGAGAAGGCAGTAATAGAGAAAGCACTGTAATGGATCAGGGAATAGCTGACAGGACGGAAACAACGAGTGTTGGTACGTGACGAGGTGTCAGAGTGGGCCCATGTGTCAAGTGGGGTTACAACAAGAGACAATTCTGGGTCTGGTGCTGTTGTATATATGAATGATGTGATAAAAAGAATAAATTCAGAGGTGTCCCTGTTTGCTGATGCGAAACTAATGAGGAAAATACAAGCAGACGAGGATCAAGTAAGATTACAAGGAGATCCAGACAGGGTGCAAGCCTGGTTCGACAAATGGCTTCTGCAGTTTAACCCCAGCAAGTGCAAAGTTATGAAGCTTGGGGAAGGACAAAGAAGACTGCAGACGGAGTACAGGTTAGGGGATTAAATGTCGTGTGGGTTCTGGATGATGGATTTGGTAATAAACACAAACGTAGCTTGGTTGGTAACGTATATATTAGTGATAATAATGGGAGAACACTCAGAGCCTTCGCCTGACCTGTCTACTCTCTGGTCTCCTGTCTTGAACTGAGGCCAGTGAGCGAGAGATGCTCAGGACATTCAAAGGGTGACTAATGACATCACTAAGTCAGCAGAAAGTAGTAACAGTCAGTGATCACGTAAAAGGCTGTGACTCACTAATGGTTGGTAAGATACGAAATACTACTACTGAACTACTACTGACAGCGCGGCCATGTTACATATGGCATCCCGACACACAGCTAATACAAACAACATAAGAACATAAGAACATAAGAAAGAAGGAACACTGCAGCAGGCCTACTGGCCCATGCGAGGCAGGTCCAAATCTCCAACGGCTTAAGCCCCGACCCAGCCAGGTCAGGCTACATTCACTTAAGGAGGGAACACTGCATCTGACCTAGCACAGGCTAGTCAGGACCAACTCACACCCAACCGCACCCACTCATATAATTGTCTAGTTGACCACCTGGTCAGCCGACCACCTGGTCAGGTCACTTCCACTTAAGGAATTAGTACAGCTACTGACCTGGTAATACAAGCTAGTCAGGTCCAAATTCACACCCATCCACACCCACCCATGTATTTATCTAACCTATTTTTAAAACTACACAACGTCTTAGCATCTATGACGGTACTCGGGAGTTTGTTCCACTCATCCACAACTCTATTACCAAACCAGTGCTTTCCTATATCCTTCCTGAATCTGAACTTTTCCAACTTGAAACCATTGCTGCGAGTCCTGTCTTGGCTGGATATTTTCAGCACGCTATTTACATCCCCTTTATTTATTCCTGTTTTCCATTTATACACCTCAATCATATCCCCCCTAATTCTACGCCTTTCTAGAGAGTGCAGATTCAGGGCCCTCAGTCTATCCTCATAGGGAAGATTTCTGATACATGGGATCAACTTTGTCATCCTCCTTTGTACGTTTTACAGTGCATTTATATCGATTCTGTAATACGGTGACCAGAACTGTGCAGCATAATCTAAATGAGGCCTAACCAAAGATATATAGAGTTGTAGAACAACCTGAGGACTTCTATTATTTATACTTCTTGATATGAAGCCAAGGATTCTGTTAGCTTTATTGCGAACACTTATGCACTGTTGTCTTGGCTTCAGATTACTACTAACCAGAACTCCTAAAAGGTGACAGGCGTACGGCTCTGGGCTGATTCTGTACAATGTCGAAGTACACAACAGTTGAACATTATAACTATACATAAGGATATTATTGGGATGGAAATCAAGGTAATGGATCTTATTGTAATGCATTACAAGGTATGATATAACACAATTCATAAGAATTAATAGGTTCAATTGTGGAATAGTACAATAAAAGAGATAAAAAAAAAGATCGATCGATCAGGCAATCCAGCATATATGCCCTCTGTCCATTGTCCCACTGTCGCCATATGGATTACTCCATATTCCATGAATGCTTCTCGTATGTCAGTCTCATCTGCTTCGAAAGGTACATTCCGTACCTTTATCCATGTGATCTACAAAGTTTGGCTGGTACGAGTTGCAATGAAATCATCAGGATTGTAATTTGGTTTTGGATTAGAAAATAACTCATAAGGCAAATGCTTATCGACACCGTACAACGCATAATGTGGAGTGTCACCTATTGAAGCATTGTATGCAGAATTTATTGCACACTGAACATCAGGTATAACTTTATCCCAGGTTGCACTATTGGGATTGTTAGTGGCTCTCAAGTCATCAAGTACTTTCTTATTAGTTCTTTCCACTAAACCATTACTGGCAGGATGGTGAGGAACAATGGTCGACTTAGAGATCTTGTACAAAGTACACAAATTTTCAAGAATCTTATTACAGAATTCACCTCCATTATCTGTTACTAGGGACTTAGGAGTGGTATGTCTGCAAATTATACGCAATAAGAACTAACTTACAATATCTGGTGAAATGATCTACCATAACACACAGATGTTTGTTGCCCTGGAGGGAACATTGGAAATTAGTTAACAGATCTAGCGCAACTCTTTCCCATGGTTCACTAGTAGTTGGATACACCTGGATTGGATTAGGACCAGTAACATTACCTTTATGTTGCATGCAGACACTGCATTTCTTGACATACTCAGTAATATCAGTTGCCATACGAGGCCAAAAATATTTCAATCTGGCTTGTTTTACAGAACGATCCATACCAGGGTGTGCAACACCTGGTACATCGTGAACTAGCTGTAAGGCTACATTCACTAGAGACTGTGGAATTACTAACTGGTATACCCTTTAACTATGAGTACCCAGCTCGGCTGTTCGATACAGTAATTCTTGCTTCATGACAAAGTCACTGATGGGTGCTGGTGGCTTCAGAGTAAGAATAAGATCTTCCTGGAGCAGAAATCGAATCACACCAGACCACATGGGATCTGTTCTTTGAGCATTCTTTACGTCCTCAGCACTAAATGGAGGATCTGCAGTTACTATGCTAACATGTCGCGATAAAGCATCTGCAACTACATTTAACTTGCCAGGTAAATGTTCAAAGGTAGGGTTGAACTCTTGGATAGTCAAGGACCATCTGGCTAGTCTTCCAGAAGGTTGTTTATTCTGGAATAAAGGTATCAGTGAGGCATAGTCTGTCAAGACATGAACAGAGTACTGATGTGCTTACCAAGTAGCACGTCAAGTATTTTCAAGTACGCACTTGAAAATCCACGTCTTCTGACTTGACAATCACATCATCTAAGTACTACGAATGAAACCAAACTACAAGAGAGGGGACTACACAGGCATGAAGAATTTCCTGCACAGGGTTCAGTGGGACAGAGCACTGGCAGAGTAGTCAGTAAACGAAATGATGGAATATGTGACAACAATATGCAAGGAAGCTGAGGAGAGTTTTGAACCCAAAAATCACAGAAAAAGCAAAAACGCCAGAATGAGCCCTTGGTTTACCCAAAGGAGCAGGGAGGCCAAAACCAAGAGTACTAGAGAATGGAAGAATTATAGAAGGCAAAGGACCCAGGAGAATAAGGAGAGTAGTCGTAGAGCCAAAAATGAATATGCACAGGTAAGAAGGGAGGCCCATAGAAAATACGAGAATGACAAAGCAGCAAAAGCCAAATGTGACTCAAAGGTGTTGTACAGCAACATCAGGAGAAAAACAACAGTCAAGGACCAGGAAATCAGGCTGAGGAAAGAAGAAGGGGAGGTCACAAGAAACGACTGCAAGGTATGTGAGGAGCTCAACATGAGATTCAAAGAAGTGTTCACAGAGGAGACAGAAGAGCCTCAAGAAAAACGGAGAGGTGGGGTACACGATCAAGTGTTAGACACTATACATACAACCGAGGAAGAAGTGAAGATGCTGCTAAGCGAGCTAGATGTCTCAGAGGCGATGGGATCTGATAATATCTTTCCATGGGTCCTGAGAGAGGGAGCAGAGGCGCTATGTGTACCACTAACAACAATCTTCAACACATCTATCGAAACAGGGTGACTACCTGAAGTATGGAAGACAGTAAATGTAGTCCCAATTTTTAAAAAAGGAGATATACACGAAGCCTTAAACTACAGACCAGTGTCACTGACATATATAGTATGCAAGGTCATGGAGAAGATTATCAGGAGAAGAGTGGTGGAGCACCTAGAAAGGAATGAGCTTATCAAAAACAGCCAGCATGGTTTCAGGGACGGGAAATACTGTGTCACAAACCTACTGGAGTTCTATGACTAGGTGTTGGGAGTAAGACAAGAGAGAGAGTGGTGGGAAGATTGAATTTTTTGGAGTGTAAGAGGGCGATTGACACAGTTCCACACAGGAGGTTAGTGCAAAAGCTGGAGGACCACGCATGGATAACAGGGAAGGCACTACAATGGATCAAGGAATACCTGTTAGGAAGACAACAGCGAGTCATGGTACGTGGGGAGGTGTCAGAGTGGGCGTCTGTAACGAGCAGGGTGCCACAGGGGTCAGTCCTAGGACCGGTGCTGTTTCTGGTAGTTGTGAACGACATGCCGGAAGGAATAGACTCCGAAGTGTCCCTGTTTTCAGATGATGTGAAGTTGATGAGAAGAATTCAATCGGACGAGGACCAGGCAGAACTACATAGGGATCTGGACAAACTGCAGGCCTGGTCCAGCAACTGGCTCCTGGAGTTCAACCCCACCAAGTGCAAAGTCATGCAAATTGGGGAAGAGCAAAGAAGACCACGGATGCAGTACAGTCTAGGGAGCCAGAGAATACAAATCTCACTCAATTAAAAGGATCTTGGGGTGAGTATAACACCGGGCACATCTGAGGCGCACATCAACCAAATAACTGCTGCAGCATACGGGTGCCTGGCAAACCTAAGAACAGCATACCGACATCTCAGAAAGGAGTCATTCAAGACCCTGTACACTGTGTATGTTAGGCCCATATTGGAGTATGCAGCGCCAGTTTCGAACCCTCACCTAGCCAAGCATGTAAGGAAGCTAGAGAAAGTGCAAAGGTTTGCAACAAGACTAGTCCCGGAGCTAAGGGGTATGTCCTACGAGGAGAGGTTAAGGGAAATCGACCTGACGAGAGATAGGGGGGATATGATAATGACATATAGAATACTGAGAGGAATCGACAAGGTGGACAGAGACAGGATGTTCTAGAGATGGGACACAGCAACATGGGGGTCACAGTTGGAAGGTGAAGACTCAGATGAATCACAGGGATGTTAGTAAATATTTCTTCAGTCACAGAGTTGTCAGGAAGTGGAATAGTCTGGGAAGTGATGTAGTGGAGGCAGGATTCATACATAGCTGGAGAGGAAACTGAATGTATGGTACACCAACGCTCATGGAATAGGAAATAAGTGGGAGGAGTGGCATAAAAGAGTCAAAGAGGCATCACCAGACATCATAGCCCTCACTGAAACAAAGCTCACAGGGATAACTGATGCCATCTTTCCAACGAGATATCAGATCCTGAGGAAAGACAGAGGGAACAGAGGGGGTGGAGGAGTGGCACTGCTGATCAAAAACCGATGGGATTTTGAGGAGCTGGAGAAAGGAGACAGAGGAGAAGCAAGAGATTATATAATAGGAACACTTCAGTCCAGATGTCCAAAGGTGGTAATTGCAGTGATGTATAACCAACCACAGAACAGCAGGAGGCCAAGGCAAGAGTATGATGAGAGTAATAGAGCGATTTTTGACACACTGGCCGAAGTGGCCAGAAGGGCTCATGCGAGCAGGGCAAAGTTATTGATCATGGGTGACTTCAACTACAAGGAAATTGATTGGGAGAACTTGGAGCCACATGGGGGCCAAGAAACGTGGAGGGCTAAGATGATGGAGGTGGTACCGGAAAACGTCATGCACCAACACGTAAGGGACACTATCAGAGAGAGAGAGAGAGAGGAGAGGATGAACCAGCGAGACTGGACCAAATATTCACCTTGAGTAGTGCAGATATTGAGGACATCACATATGAAAGACCCCTTGGGGCCAGTGATCATGTGGTTTTAAGCTTCGAATATACAGTAGAGTTACAAGTGGAGGGGGAAGCAGGAAGGTATGGACGAATGAAGCCAAACTACAAGAAAGGGACTATGTGGGCATGAAGAACTTCCTGAATGGGGTTCATTGGGACAGAGAACTGGCAGGGAAGTCAGTAAATGAGATGATGGAATATGTGACAACAATATGCAACAATATGCCTGGTGCTCATACACCCTATCTGGTGCTCTCATACACCCTACCTGGTGCTCTCATACAACCCACCTGGTGCTCTCATACACCCCACTTGGTGCTCTCATACACCCCGCCTGGTGCTGCATAAATTCTAGCGGCTTCAAATCAAGTGGGAGAAAGCTGGTAGGCCCACATGTGAGAGAATGGGTCTCCATGGTCAGTGTGCGCAGTATAAAAAAAATCGGGGAACCAGTGGTGCATTGTGGGAACGCCAAGGTTTGTACCCAAGGGTAACGGGAATAATGAAAAAGCCAGGTTCATCCAAAGGTGCAGGGAGGCCAAAACCAAGTGTGCTAGGGAATGGAAGAAGTATAGAAGGCAAAGAACCCAGGAGAATAAGGAGAGCATTAGAAGAGCCAGAAATGAATATGCACAGGTAAGAAGGGAGGCCCAACGACAATATGAAAATGACATAGCAGCGAAAACCAAATCTGACTCAAAGCTGTTGTACAGCCACATCAGGAGGAAAACAACAGTCAAGGACCAGGTGATCAGGCTAAGGAAGGAAGGAGGAGAGATCACAAGAAACGACCGTGAAGTATGTGAGAAACTCAACATGAGATTCAAAAAAGTGTTCACAGAGGAGACAGAAGGGACTCCAGAAAGACGGAGAGGTTGGGTACACTACCAAGTGCTGGACATAATACATGCAACCGAGGAAGAAGTGAAGAGGATGCTGAGTGAGCTAGATACCTCAAAGGCGATGGGTCCGGACAACATCTCTCCATGGGTCCTGAGAGAGGGAGCACAGGCTCTATGTGTCTACCTGGAGTCTACCTGGAGAGAATTCCAGGGGTCAACGCCCCCGCGGCCCGGTCTGTGACCAGGCCTCCTGTTGGACCAGAGCCTGATCAACCAGGCTGTTACTGCTGGCCGCACACAGTCCAACGTACGAACCACAGCCCGGCTGATCAGGTACCGACTTGAGGTGCCTGTCCAGTGCCTGCTTGAAGACAGCCAGGGGCTTGTTGGTAATCCCCCTGATGTATGCTGGGAGGCAGTTGAACAATCTTGGGCCCCTCACACTTATTGTGTTGTCCCTCAACGTGCTAGTGGCACCCTGCTCTTCATTGGGGGATGTTACATCGCCTGCCGAGTCTTTTGCTTTCGTACGGAGTGATTTTTGTGCAAGTTTGGTACTAAGCCCTCGAGAATTTTCCATGTGTATATAATAATGTATCTCTCCCGCCTGCGTTCTAGAGAGTACAGGTTTAGGAACTTCAAGCGTTCCCAGTAGTTGAGGTGGTTTATCGCACTTATGTGTGCGGTGAAGGTTCTCTGCACATTTTCAAGGTCAGCAATTTCACCCGCCTTGAAAGGTGCAGTTAGTGTGCAGCAATATTCCAGCCTAGATAGAACAAGCTATCTGTAAAGTGTCAACATGGTTTTGAAGGTTCTCATTATCCATCCTGTCCTTTTTCGAGCAGATGCAATTGCTACATTGTTATGGTCCTTGAAGGTGAGATCCTCTGACATGATCACTCCCAGGTCTTTGACATTAGTTTTTCGCTCTATTGTGTGGTTGGAATTAGTTTTGTACTCCGATGAGATTTTAATTTCTTCACGTTTTCCGTATCTGAGTAATTGAAATTTCTCATCATTGAACTTCATATTGTTTTCTGCAGCCCATTTAAAGATTTGGTTTATGTCTGCTTGGAGTCTTGCAGTGTCTTCAACGGTGGACACTGTTATACAGATTCGGGTGTCATCTGCAAAGGAAGACACAGCACTGTGGCTTATATCCCTGTCAATGTCTGATATGAGGATGAGGAAAAGGATGGGAGCGAGTACTGTGCCTTGCGGAACAGAGCTTTTCACAGTAGCTGCCTCAGACTTTACTCTGTTGACAACTACTCTTTGTGTTCTACGTGTTAGGAAATTATAGATCCATCTACCAACTTTTCCTGTTATTCCTTTATCACGCATTTTGTGTGCTATTACACCATGGTCACACTTGTCAAAGGCTTTTGCAAAATCTGTGTATATAACATCTGCATTCTGTTTATCTTCTAGAGCATCCAGGACCTTGTCGTAGTGGTCCAATAGTTGGGACAGACAGGAGCGGCCTGTTCTAAACCCATGCTGTCCTGGGTTGTGCAATTGATGGGTATCAAGATGGGTGGCGATCTTGCTTCTTAGAACCCTTTCAAAGATTTTTATGATATGGGACGTTAGCGCAATTGGTCTGTAGTCCTTTGCTATTGCTTTACTGCCCCTTTGTGGAGCGGGGCTATGTCTGTTGTTTTTAGTAGCTGGGACGATCCCAGTGTCCATGCTCCCTCTCCATAGGATGTTAAAAGCATGTGATAGGGGCTTCTTACAGTTCTTGATGAACACGGAGTTCCATGAGTCTGGGCCTGGAGCGGAGTGCATGGGCATGTCATTTATTGCCTTTTCGAAGTCATTTGGCGTCGTGATGATGTCAGAAAGGCATGCGTCTGTCAAGTTCTGTGGCACTCTCTAAAAAATCATTTATGTTTTCGATTTTCAGTCTGGTTAGTGGCTCGCTAAAGACTGAGTCATACTGGGATTTAAGTAACTCACTCATTTCCTTGCTGTCATCTGTGTAGGACCCATCCGGTTTAAGTAGGGGCCCAATACTGGTTGTTGTTCTCGACTTTGATTTTGCATAGGAAAAGAAATACTTAGGGTTTCTTTCAATTTCATTTATGGCTCTTAGTTCTTCCCGTGTCTCATGATTCCTATAAGATTCCTTTAGTTTTAATTCGATGTTTGCTATTTCTCTGACTAGTGTCTCCCTACATATTTCAGAGATATTGGCCTCCTGTAGCCGCTCCGTTATTCTGTGCCTTCGCCTGTATAGGGAGCGCCTCTCTCTTTCTAGTTTGCATCTTCTCCTCTTTTTCCTTAAGGGAATTTGCCTTGAGCAAACCTCAAGTACCACAGAGTTAATTTGTTCTAGACATAGGTTGGGATCCGTGATGCTTAGGCAATCTTCCCAGTTTATATCATTTAGGACTTGGTTTACTTGGTCTCACCTTATGTTTTTGTTATTGAAGTTGAATTTGGAGAACGCTCCTTCATGGCTGATCACATTTTGTTGATCTGGGGCTCCCCGCATGCATGTCTGGACCTCTATTATGTTGTGATCTGAGTATATTGTTTTTGATATGATGACATTTCACCCGTCCAACAGACTACCTCACAAACACCTACCCTAATACGCTATTCCTAGCTCCTACCAACCCAATTGAAGTCTCGCTCATAATCAACACCCTTAAAAACAAGGCAGGAGACATAAACAGCCTACCAACTTTTATGTACAAAAAAGCTTCACAGGTACTGTCACCAATCATAGCAACACTATTCAATAAATCCATTGAAGCCTCTACCTTTCCATCAATTCTCAAAATAGCTAGGGTCACCCCGATCCACAAAGGAGGTGATCAAACAGACCTGAATAATTATAGACCAATTTCTAATTTACCATTGCTTTCTAAAATCTTCGAAAAATTAATTCATAGACAAATCTATTCCTACCTCGTCTCACACAATGTACTCAACCCTGTCAATTTGGATTCAGGACAAACAAGAGCACAAACGATGCTATTACGCACATGTTGGAGTTAATATATACAGCACTTGAGAAAAAGAAGTCCCACTGGGAATCTTCATTCATCTCCGCAAAGCTTTTGATACAGTCGACCATGATTTACTGCTCACAAAATTAGCACACTATGGTATAAGGGGCACCCACTCAACTACCTAAAATCATACCTCACCAACAGAAGCCAATACGTGTACACAAATGGAGCGAACTCTTCCACACAACCAATTACAGTCGGAGTCCCTCAAGGAAGTGTCCTGGGGCCCTCCTATTCCTCATTTACATAAATGACCTACCGAATGCATCACAACTACTCAAACCCATTTTATTTGCAGATGACACAACATATGTCTTCTCTCACCCAAATCCAGTTATACTGGCCAACACTGTTAATGCCGAATTACAGAAAATATCAACATGGATGACGACTAACAAGCTTACTCTCAATACTGACAAGACCTACTTCATACAGTTTGGAAGCAAAGCCACAAATGTTCCACTTAACATAACACTTAATGGTACACCCATCACAAGACTCACAGAGGGAAAATTCCTAGGAATCCACCTTGACAGTAGCCTTAAATTCCAAACACATATACAACAAATTTCCAAGAAAATCTCGAAGACAGTAGGCATATTATCAAAGATACGCTATTATGTACCTCAATCAGCTCTCCTTGCACTATATCATTCACTTATCTACCCGTATCTCACCTATGGAATCTGTGCATGGGGATCAACAACGTTAAATCACCTTAGACCACTCATAACACAACAAAAGGCCGCAGTCAGAATGATAACAAATTCCCACTCTAGACAGCATACTCCACCAATATTCAAAAGTCTCAAACTACTCACCGTAAAGAACATTCATACTTACTCTTGTGCCTACTACATATATAAAACTTTACACTCTAATATAAACCCTCTGCTCAAAACTCTCCTCACCAACTTTAATAGGACCCATGACCACAACACACGACACAGATCACTTTTTGATATACCCCGTGTTCATATCAACCTATGTAAAAATTCTATGCACATAAAGGGCCCCAGAATCTGGAATTCATTACCAGTAAATATTAAGATAATCTTGTCTGAAAATCAATTTAAGACTCAACTCAAAACCACCTACTCACCCAAACCTAAATGATCATGCTATAAACTACTTTGAAAAATGCTCATTGTTACTTTCCTATACGATAATCTCAATTTTTAATAATATGTTACTATTATGTTACCCCTACTCATATTATAAGTTAATGTCAAAATGCTCAATGTTATTTTCCTTAAGATAATCTCAATTCCATATTATCATTCAAGAATCTTAACACCTGTAACAATCTAATATCATTATAGATTATAATTTAAACAGTAAAAATTTTATCATATTGTAATTTTGAAGATAATTTTTTAAATAGAATAAACTCAATAAATTTTTAATATTAAGTACATAGTCTGGACTAGAAAAACTGCCCTAATGCCATGGCATGTCGTGGCTCTCCTTGCACTCAATTTACATTGAACTACCGCTACCTATTAATCGCAATTTCAATTAAATAAACTTGCAATGTGAACAGACTGACTGATGTTGTAGTGGGCCGGAGGCTTGGCTACAGGGACTTTGCAGTTTGGGGGATACGATGATGATCAAACTAAATGCAAATTATGTGATCAGGCATATGGTCACTGTCTTGAACACTATGTGCTTTAAATTTTGGGATATTGAGGAATATAAATATAGACAGTGTAATAACCTATGTGACATGTCAAGATATCTTATTCATGAAAAAGATACCAATTTACTAACAAATTTCTAAATTTGCTTGTAACGAATAAATTTAAATGTAGATATAAACCAAAAAGCAATTAACCCCTTTGGGGCCTAGTGCCTCCTTTTGTGTATCCATATGCTCTTGTGCTCCCTCCACAGGATGGATATGGGGTCACAATAAAATACCACTTCGGGGGCAAAAACTAACCTTGCAGTTCTTGATGAACATTGAGTTCCATGAGTCAGGGCCTGGGCGGTGCATGGACATGTCATTTATTATCTTTCGAAGTCATGTGGCACCGGTTCTGTGGCACTCTCATAAAAAAAATTTATTTAGGTCTTCAACTTTCAGTCTGATTGCGGTTCCAAAAACGAGTCATACTGGGGCTTTAGTAACTCACTCATTTCCTTGCTGTCATCTGTGTAGGACCCATTTGTTTTTGAAGGGCCAAATACTGGATGTTGTTCGCGACTTTGATTTGGAAAAAAAATAAATACTTTGGGTTTCTTTCAATTTCATTTTTGCTTTTTGTTTTTTCCCCCGTTTCTTGATTCCCGTAAGATTCCCTTTGTTTTTAAATTTGTGTTTGCTATTTTTCTGACCAGTGCCCCCCTACGTATTTCAGAAAAATTGGCCTCTTGTAACCCTCTGTTATTCTTTGCCTTCGCCTGTATGGGACGCCTTTCTCCCCCCTTTTTCCCTTGGAAATTTGTTTAGGAAACCTCAATTTCCACAGTGTTAATTTGTTCTAACATAGGTTAGGATCCGTGATGCTTAGGCTATCTTCCCAGTTTTTTCATTTAAGCTTGGTTTACTTGGTCCCACCTTATGTTTTTTTTATTGAAGTTGAAATTTGGGGAAAGGGTCCCTTGCATAATCCATTTTGTCGATCTTGGGCCCCTCTCATGCATGTCTGGACCTCTATTATGTTGTGATCTGAGTATATCATTTTTATATGATGACATTTCTATCAGATCATTTGTTAGTGAATATGAGGTAGGGATTCTCAATCTTGTAGGTTCTATTATTTGCTGGTTTAAAGGGGAATTTGGTGCAGAATTTAAAGTTCATTTGTGAGTTTTCATCTGAGCTGCCTCCCGGTGTTATCTCTGCTACCACATTATTTGCAATATTCCTCCATTTTTGGTGCCTTGGTTGAAGTCCCCCAGGAGCAAGATGTTGGGGGCAGGGGCTGGAAAGGTTTTCCAGACATTGGTCAATTTTCAGAACTTTTCCTGGAATTGTTGGGCGTTGCATCCCGGGGGCTTGTATACAACTACCCTGACCAGGGTTTTTATTCTCGATCTTTACTGCTAAAACTTCAACTACTACAAAACAAAAAACTCGGCAGGCAAGTAACATCCCCCAATGAAGGCAGGGTCCCCTAGCACGTTGAGGGGCAACACAATAAGTGTCAGGGGCCCGTTTTCAACTGCCTCCCCGCAACATCAGGGGTTACCAACAAGCCCCCGGCTGTCTTCAAGCAGGCATGGGGGCCCCCGGGGACCTGATCAGCCGGGTGTTTTTACGTTGGACTGCGTGCTGCCAGCGTAACGCCTGGTTGATCACTCTGGTCAACAGGAGGCCTGGTCCAAACCGGGGGCCCCGGGGGGTTTACCCCTGGAATTCTCTCAGGTAACTCCCGGTAGACATCATTTGAGGCATTTAGTAGTTCTGAACATATGTGACTCTGTGATATTCAGACCAACCCCCTTCCCCCACCTTTGCCT